>JAQIWQ010000649.1:0-14786 GCA_034695825.1 Folsomia inoculata
TAAATGATCTTTAACTCAGGAATCGAATGCACTCAATCCCAATAACAGTCAGTGAGTGAGTCAATGAAATAACTAACTGCATGCAACAATTTGTCTCAATTTTATAACAATTTTATTTAAAACAATCTATATAATTACTACTAGTGCCCCGTTTTTATTAGTCTCAAGTAGGAGATATTTTATTTAGGTTGGAATGAACTTGGCCGAGTTTTACTACATTTACTTTCAGGTAGTTGTAATAATAATATGCTCTTAAAAGTGGTGTTGGTCGGTTAATGTTTGCTTGGCGTTGGTTGGAAAACTTGAATGTCTACAAGATTTTAGTTAACTTACAGACCCTAACAGACAAGACAGGTATGTATAATAGAATAGGCAGGTAATAGGCAGGGAAGGGTTATGTTTGTTATGTATATTATTTTATGAGAGGAATGAGAGAAAATTCGTCCAATTTGGGCTCTAGCTTGACCAAGACTGACGGACAACTAGGAGCTTGTTTGGGGTAGTACATAGCCTAGCCCCATGCATGCCTTGTCCACTTTACTACAATACAATTCGCATATGTATGGGCGTTACTTTTAGTAAGGTTGGTAAATGGTGAGGTAAAGGCATTTACTAAATGCCATTTACATATTATACATACAATATGCAGCGCTACCCAAGTACTGCACCACGGTACGGATGGCTATGTTCTGCTAATATGTGGTAAATACCTGTGCAATGCAGTGCTGTAAATGGCTTAAAGGTTCTCTCTCTCTATACCATTCCATTAGCTAGCTTCATTTTGATTAAACTCACATTTTAGTTAAAAGGATTTTTAGAGTTAATTAATACTTACTCACTATTAAGTAAGTACACGTATGAGGCAGTCAAAGGGTTTCAAAATTTAATCCTCATCCACGTCTCGTTTTAACAGACAGACTAAATATCTTATATGCATGTATATCTGCCTGCATGCATAATTTGTATTAGATGCATCCATATAAATGAACGACTCACTACGAGGTACGTACGAGTCATACGAGTGCATTAATTAAGAGTTACTTTAAATATTAAATACCCTATAAGAAGGTAATAATTAAAGGTGTGAGTGTAACAACTAAATGAGAGTACTGTAATATGGTCTGTAGGTAAAAGTATAGGTGCCATAACTTGTCAAAAGAGTGAATGAAAGACCTAAATAATTCTCTTACTCTTTTTCAACGGACTTTGCACCTATACTGTACCACTTTTAAAAGCATCCCTTATTAAAGGCACTAAAAGACACCACCAGACCAGACTAGGACACAATATTATGTTACCTTCTTGGTATTCAGATGGATGCAGTTCGACTCAAATATGATGTATAATAAGAACCACTTTGAAAGATTACAATAATTCGCCATGCATGCAGTTCAGTTGCATCACCAATGCCTATATTACATGTAATTCAATTCAATCTAATTAGCGTTACCTACCAGGTACTACCATAAATGGGTATGTAAACAGTTTTCAAAAACATTTCCACATGTTTACGTCGGAAAAATTGCAGGAATTGTATTTATACTATACCTCAACCTTGATTGCCAACATTAGAACCCATCATACATAAATGCTTTTGTATCTTTAATTGAGATTCAAGTAGAATAATTAACGTATTTGACCTCTGACTTGACTTATGCACTGAACCACGTTTGCATGGCTATTAATTCTTTGCATCAGCATCAATCTTTACGTTCTGCACTTCAATTTGCACTGCTAAAAGAAACATCTCACCGGATTTATAGTTCACTGACAACACCAAGGGAATTCCCAGTATGGGAATTACCCTACAAAGTATATACCATACAAAGTTATGGGATGTTAATTGTAGATACATGTAAGGCTTCTTGGGTGCATTTTTTTTGTTACCGAGTTGAATTTATGTACCAACTGAAAGCTATACATCATTCATATCGTATTGTAGTAGAATCTACACTAACAAATAGATAACTTTCCGTGTTCTTTCTGTTATTAATGTTTTTACTCCTGGTCCTGGGAGAATATACACATAGAATTATTAATGAACATGGAAATCCATTTCTCAGGGACAAAGCAATTTGTGTAAATACAATGAAATGCATACTTAACTACAATACAATGCATGAAAATCTCAATAAAAACGCTAAAACTGCGACAGTTTGCGCCCCGCACATGCCGCAGCAGCGGCTTCTCTTGTCCAATCAAGAAAATTCCAGATAAAACCCAAACAATTTGCGAAATTATGTTATTGTGTCATTGTTCATGTCGGCTGGCTCATCTCTGAGCAAATATGCATCGTACCATTTTGCACATGAATGATGAATTCATGAATCATAAGCTCAAAGCTTTGTCATCACCCCAGCCGTACCCAAATACACCGTATCCGAAGCGTGGGTGGGTGGTTGTCCCTTATGCATGATATTTATTTAACTATTATCATGTTTAGTTTACGTATTGCAAAATGCCTGCAAATACAAGATTTGCAACCCAAGGTAGACCATATTTTATACATCGCAGTGGGTTGGTTATTGCAAATACGTAAAATGTGATGACATCATTCATCGATTACTAGAACAATAACCAGACGATGAACTAATTAATCCCGTGTTGATTCACAGAAAATCTATAAAAACGTCTCGTCAACCCGGTTATGTCGGATATTTGTAAAAATTTGCACTCCTAATCTAACATATCCACTATCCAGATACACGTCTAGTCCTGCAATAACTGGAAATCTATCAGGAAAACAGGGTATTTATTTACTAACAGGATAATTGACTAGTTTATCCCGTCTGCAACGTTCTAACCTTCAAAATAACTACAAATTTTGCACAAAATATTAAAAATTCACATTTATAAATACATCATATTATTGTATCTACATGAAGATAATAAAACCAGTTTCAGTCTTAACTTTGGATGACGTCTACAATTTAAATGCGCAGAAAACTTTTTCGTGTGAAACGTCTATTTGCTTTAGTAGAACAAATACCACCCCCTTATATAACCAAGCTTTCCTTAAATAAACTGGAATAATATGTCTTGAATAATATAGAAATATATAAGGATTACCTCCCAGTCTGCATCCGATTAAATGAGCAATGTAGCTCAGTAGTTGATGACTTTCTCCGTATTGGCTCATTATCGTACAACATTACTACTAAACTAAATACTATATAATATTTTATTAAAATTTCCGTCAATCTTATATCTCCTTCAGGTATATCAGCCCAGGCAGTGTATGTAGTAAATGGAAATTCAACCAATTTCTCGTTAAATGTGTGGCTTTCTCTGTTCGTAATAATGATTAGGCCAAACTTTCATATAACCTTTTAAACTCTTTTGCAGAAAATAGTCCGCACAAACTTCAACAAGAGATCGCATTGGCACTTTCGGAACTATTTCAACCAAATTAAACAAAGTCCCCAACAATTACTATGTTAAGTTAAGCATTTATCACTCTTTTTGTATTACAAAAGTGTAAAAATCTTTAAGAGATATCACGCAGAGACAGAATGAAGCAAATCTACTACCCCGACGGATGCGGATGCGGCTGCAAGTACTATAATAAGTGTCCAACCAATGCACAACTTCTTGTTTTATATGCTTAATCCAATCCAATGGGGTCTCACTTAAAAAATATCGTACGATGTTTCTTTAGAGCAGTAGCAGTAGTGTCGGCATTCATCGGTCTCCGACATTACAGACAGAGGAGGAATTTCGATACCCGGTTTCGGAACAGGAAATTTAAGCTCGGTTGGACACACCGTGCTGAATAAGCTTAAATCAGCTTAACTAACAGAAGTCAATCCGATATTTCGGATCTGAATTAAAAATGTTAAACATATGTATCACGCTCTACCGTCATGACCATGATATTCTCATGCATGTAAGCCACCAAATGGTTGGTTGGCTTCATATTAGTTTGTTTTGCTCTAAAATATGTGCATGAAAGATCTAAAGAAATGTAGCTGGAAATATGATTTATGAATGAAGCTAATTCTGAGTATCTAGTCCAGAAACATTATTCTAGTTCATTCATCATTAGCACACACTTTACAGTAATTAAATAAACAATGGAAGACTAATTCAGCTTTTGCTTTTGCAGTGAATAATAGAATAAATGCCAATTAATTAGATGTGGAGGTAATTTAATCATTATAGAATTTCTCGACCACTACATACTCAAGGATACACTTCTTGTCAAACTAACCAACTTGCGCTTATCAAATTATACGTATTAACACGGTCCAGTGGCATGGTAGTCGAATGGCCTGCTAAATGGATCCTGATAAATCTAGAATCAACTTCGTTACATATTCCCAACCAACTTGTTTGTTTTATTACACTAGATTTTCATGGTACCATTCTAATGAATAGGCCATTAATTTCTTGAATCTTGAATCATATCATATGGAAATCATTACGAATCTAGAAAAACTCTTAATCAAGTTCTAAAAACCATTCGTACACATTTACTTACGCTTTAATTGGCTTAGTAGACCCATCAGTATTCAACCTTGTGCCAGTGAGCTAAAAAATTAACGTGATGATGCTGTTAAATACTTTTTCTTTATTAAAAAAGTCCACCTCTCTCAATCTCATTCATTCATAAGATGAGACTTGGACAATACAATGGGATTTGCATGCAAGCCATATACCACGAGAAGATCAACGCATTTCCCAATGTCCTGCATCTCAAAATTAACATATTCTTGATAATGACAGTAAGACTAAGCCAAGCCATGCTAATGAACGAGGTGACGAGGTGACCATTGACGTACAATATAATAGTACCCATAATCACCACTTATATTCTTCTTACGCAATTAAGTATTAATTCAATGCAATGTCATGCTTGTCATATGTATTCAATCTCTTATCCCTACCTTAAGCTAAACTCTGAATTATTTTCTCATAATTTCCGAGAGGAAGAAGGAAAACAACTACAAAAATGATAAACTATAAAACCATTTAAACTAGCACGAATACAAATAAACTCCATATGAATAATACATAACTTATAGGTATGTACAATTTAATTGGAATGATGAAATGGCAACATTTCGCAAGGAATATTTGCGAGAATATTCCACGAGGGAAATTGCAGAAAGTGACAAGAACTAACGAATCCAAGACTAGTAAAAATACATAATTCAAGGCCAACCTTTTAGAGTGAAGGAACTGGAGAAAGTATCGATTTCCTCCAACCGGTGCTTTCATTTCACCTCCAACTTTCTCCAACTTATTTTCCCCACTTTCTCTCTTAAACAAGCAACTTTGCACTCTTATACTCGACACCGACCTCGACAAACAACTGAACCATATAACCTCTGTAATATCTACTAAATACGTCATCATTCATACTCATAATAATTCAACTCGACTGGCTTGGCTTGACTTGGGTGGTAATACCCATCAAACCGGTTACTACATGATGGAGTATCATTATGATTGCAATTCAATCAATGATTCAATTCATCAATTGCATAATACTCCAATGGACCTGTCTGTTTTTAAAGGAAAACTAAATACAGTATTCTGCCCATTTAGTTAATGGTTAACGATTGTAATCTTACCACTCTCTTTTAATGCAATCCTATTACTTTCCTGGTTCTTTTATTATTTAAGCGTTATAATGCCATACACGTCACAAGTGTGGATGACCATTAATGGCTTAAATACTACCTTTATCTGCCTACCTGCTAACATACATTTACCTGACACCGACATACGTATGTATGTACGTACTTAATTGTCTACGTCAAAACATTCAATCCTAATACTTCTATGTAGTCTGGAATTACATTACACATCCGTTCCGTAGAATTACTTGCCTGGGAATTTTTTATGTACATTATTACATATGTACAGTTACTTTCAGCAGTCCATAACACTTTTCTTTGTGTGGAACAAAGTTCACCAAGTTAAAACTAATTAGACATGTCTTTTCCACTTAAAGATAATGTGTAGAGGTCAATCAAACTCTCTCCAACATCATTCAAAACAAATTGAGTAGCATGATGAAACTAAAGGATCGTAAATTTTAACCGATGTGCTAGTATAGTAATATAGCAGTGCTTTTGTATACTGTTTATGTATGTAAATGAACCTGTCCTGTTCTTATAGTGCTAAAACAAACCCTTCAATTCAATTCAATCCAATAAACCTTAAATAAATGATAACTTTTGCATAACAAGCACAAATTGTAGCAATCTAGCTGTTCATCATTCCTGCATCGCAGTGATATGATCACACCACCACTAATAACACGCCTTCGAATCCAACCAATCATATATAAACGGATTGCATGCATGCTTAAATCTATTTCTTGCTAAAAAAAACTCTCATAAATTGCAACCAATAAAACATTCCACCCAATCCAACCTGACATTCTACAAGAAAGAACCCAGTATAAGTTCCGTTAATATCTAGTTTAAGCAAGTTCCAGTATAATGAAATGAGAGCACATTTCTACGAAAAAGAAGCAAAACAATTCAACTCTTATTTTTGTGTAATGAACTTGGATTTTACTCGATACTCTTTATATCAAGTTGGTGATGGTGCCATGTTCTGGTTGGTGGTTTAAATAATCGTACGATGAGGTCAATGCTTAGGATGATAAAGCTAATGTGGTACATTACAATATAAGGCAAACAACCACATTAAGTAGGTATGCATATAGGTTTTTCTTAAATAAATGCCATGGTCAGGCCCAAAACGCGGTATAAATAATACTTGTCGATATGTACAGTATTCACTTTAACCAATAAATGTCTCAATTTCCCAAGTGCATTAATTATAAAATGTACACAATAATTATAACGGGATTACCAACATTCGTTCCCAACCAATCAATCCATATCGCGTGGCGTGAGTGGTGGGTTTTCATCATTAACAGCCCGACCCCAGACATGACATGACAATGCTTCATTTCATCAAATCATTCTATTCGGCTTTGATTTTTCTAAACATTTTAAACATTTTATACAAAATCTATCCGCAACCCATTTCCTGCAACACTTGGATAATTTATAAAGTGACCGCATCTCATCTGTCCCCTCCCTAAATAAATTAGGTCACAATTTCAGCATGACGGCATGACATGTGATCTGACCAATTCAATCCAATCCAATTGTTGATTTGTGCAAAGAGTTTGACAAAAGAACATAATATTTCTATATGATTGGATATCATCATTCCTTTATGATGATGATAAAGAATGTAGTCATTTATTACACAAAACAAAGCCAAAGCAATACATAGAAAGTAGGCTACCCACTTTAAAATTAACACAATAACAAACACCCATCCCAATTCTTCTATAACTTGGGTTGGCTTTGACTAGTGCATTACTAGTAGCATCTTACAGAACATAGTCAAGTCAGGTAAAGCTAAATAAATTGAAGGCATCTATTATGAAACACTACTTGGATTGGCTTGGCGTTGGTTGGTACCGCGGTGTGGTGCATACCAATTACTAAATGCGAGGCTACACTCACTACACTATACTATGCACTATACACTAATAAAAGTAAGTGTGAGTATGATGATCAATGCACTTGCAAAATTTCAGATGACCAAATAAAACAAAATTAACACTGCCAATTTTTTAAAAGAATCAAAAACCCATAGACTTGGCCTGCATTGAATTTACCTAATACACAAAATGTATTTGCTAAAGAGTAAGACAAATGTTCTTGTGTTATGTATGATGTAATAAAATAATCAACATTCTCATATTAATTACAGTAATCTTTTAGGTAATTACATTACATTTAACTTGATGGTAAGACTCCTTAATGTCTACTGTTCAAGGAACACACGAAGTAAGAACTTCATGAAAGAATTTGACAAAGTGTTTGACTTTATTACGGAACGTATAGCAGATAATTCTGGTTAGATGCGTCTTTCTTGGCCTGATTTCACTATCAAATAAATAAATTGGACCATTTGCAGCCCACGTGAAAAAGATAGGATTTTCAGAAACTATGTGCATACATAGATAATCTGGTAATCATGATCCAAGTCAAGTGGACGGATTAGAGTGGTTTGGGTTGGCCTGGGCTAACCGGATGCAATGATTTTGGCGTTCATTCAATTTCGGAAACCATGTAAAATTTTCCACGCCTGATTTTTCAATCAATCTGGTCTGTTCTGGCTTGCACTTTTGGGTCCATAATGGTTAATCCATAGTTAGTCGTAATGTGAATCACAAATACAGCACCAAGACAGCACGAGTTTCAGTAGTGGTATTGGTTATCAGAATGATGCAACTTGACCGAAAGTTAGTCAATTAACAGTCTACAAATATATCGTATAAATAGCAGTCAAAGTCCTTCTAATATCAAAAGGTTAAGAAAACCATGAATTCCAGGCATGAGGAATGATATTACATGTAAGGTACCGTACCGTACCTACACTACACTATATACCTACCTTTAATAATACCTTCTTAATAATAACTATTGTAACAATGAACAACAAACAGCCTAAAATAAGCAAACCCAACCAAAATCTAATCAACCTTCCAGTCCTTTTCAGTTTTCAAGATTTTCTGTTAACCTTCTAAATCTTTTAAGTCTTCTAAATCTCTACCAAAACGCGTCACGAATCTCCATATTCTACATTATGTACATCTCATGCATCTACCACATATGTACTAATCTCCAAATTACTTAGCACTATCTCTGTATAAGCTTCATTTTATGTGCAACCTTAATCTCAATTCTAATCCGTTTAACAATTTATTTAGCATAATATATAAAACTACCTCAATTGCCACCAACCTTCTTGCAAATTCTTTAAATTCATACGCACTCTCAAGATAATCCCTAGTTTCAAAACTGACATACCTATGTACGTCAATTTTTGAAATTCCAAAAAATGACAACGTGTTTAATATGAAATGACCAATGTAGCAATTAATGCCAATCTACGCAATACACGATACGCAATACAGGACGCAAACAAACTACTTCTCTTACCTCTTATCCCCGTCCCCCTTCCCCTTCGGGCAGCAAACTTGCTCGTCGTTATAACACTGTCCACTCAAATTCTCCATCTTCAAAAAATCACTATTCCAACCAAGCGTTAAAAATTGAAGATCCTATGGATATTATCCGTCCGAATCCAGCAAAGCTCAAGTGGCAAATGTGCTCTTGGAAATACTGGAACTGCTTTTTATCTTCCTAACTAAACTTACCAACCAAACTAATACAGTACAATAAACTGGCCAAAATATAAGCCATGCAATTCGCATACTAATTTAACCAAATAATGTTATGTCACATTATGAGCATATGAGCAAATGAGCAAGTGAGTGTGGAATAGACATGAATCTTGTCATAAAAAGTGCATGCAAAATGTTATTAGCAGAATCTTTATGTATATTCACAGCAAAATGGATGATACCTTATCGTACTTGTTAGTTTCTTTTTTAACAGGATGATGTATTGCGAATATTTAGTTCAGATGGAGTTTTGCATATGCCATAACATGAATATGCTCCTTTGCTTACTATAAACATATCATGTTGTCAGGCTATGTTCATACAATACCAAATACTGATACGAATAATGCTGATAGATAATGCTTCTGTATATATATTGACTCGTAAGTAATTTATGATCACCAAGTGGTCAACTGATGTATGTCCGTCAGTCCAACAATACAATACAATTTTACGTGCATGATGACATTATATAAAAGCGTGTAATTCGAATGGATAATAATAACGATAAGGTAAAGACGAACGGGACAAATGTGCAAAATGCATGGGATATGAATGGTTTCTTGCATATGAGTGGCACATGCACACGTTTCTTAAACGTGAAATACTTGGTAACTTTTGTAATATTATATTAACCTAATTTTTATAACCTCAGCAATTTCCTCGAATAATTTGCATTGCATACATTTGCCAACATTTAGAATAAGGTGGTGTGATGATAGGTATCACATTTTTGCGAAATGTTATACATACATCCTTGCATAGAGACAACCTTACCAAAACCGAGTCGGTTCTGTTTTATCATGAATGATTATAAATGAATGATCAAATCAAGTAAAGATCACGCCACGCCACGCGAGCGACCATCATGCATGGCATTCATGGCATTAGGGATGGCATGGCTGGTCAAGTCAGACAGAATGGTGTGGATGTAATGTGGAATTATATAAATGCATGGATTTGACTTCTTGTCGGATTTGCACTTTTTCGCAAACGGGTGTTTTAGAATCACGTAAAATTATTGCATTCACATGACCTGTACATGTGGATGGATAATGCTCAAATGATGACCACATGACCAAACTAGCAATCACAGCCAGAAAACGTGTATAATGCCACAATAACTTGGCTTCTTTATGATAACAAAGAATCATTATACAATTCCAACATCGGATGATCAAATTAAATGAATACTTGGATCAAATTAAGCCAGCCAACCAATTGAAATTGATAATTGATTCGTATAGTATAAGTGCTTATGGTGGGTAATAATGTACTTTCCACCTTTCGAAAAACATTCTTTTCCTCTCTTTACATCATTCATGAAGGACAAGACAATTTATTTATTTATTTTAATGGACTCGTCTTTTTAACCTTAACCTTCACGAGGACAATATTAAATATTCAACAATTCAACATAAACTCTCAAGTATGTTGGAGTAAATAGATGGGATTTTCCCCATTTTCCCGTCTTGAATAATTAGTTGACTTGACTCGCAAGACATGTTGTACATACAACTGATTCCCATCTTGTTAAAATCTCCCATGTATGCATGCATGCAAAGAAAAACAAATACTTTCTTATACCCGGCCAGAAAAAAATACCAACGCCAATCAAATGACGATGGACGAGGAAAAACACTTAATTAACGCTTAATCCTTCTTCAAACAGTACACAATTAACTACATATAACAACGCGTGCAATTTCTAGCAATTAAGCTCCCAATCTCACCATTTAGCCAGGTTTTTTTGCATTTTTAACAGAATCAATCAAGCCAACTAAAGAGTTCTTATTTAGGTGGTGTTAAATACTACAGTCCAGGATAAATGTACATAATGTTTCAGTAAGCTGCCCTTGAATCTGTAACACGTTCCATATACCGGGTTGAACAATCCCATCTCCCAACATTCGCCAAGGTTATCAAGGTTAAATCTATGTAAAACAGAATCAAGTACTATTGTCACAGGATGTTTCTATCACAAAGCAAGCATCTCCTATTTTCTTAAACTCAAACTAATCCAAGCTCTACTCAAATTCAACCAAAACCAACGCCTGGCGTGCCTGATAAACCTGACCATGGACAGCATGAATCTGCACAATTTTGCTGAATGGCTAAAGAAAGAGGTGTGCTTTGTTTATTACGTAAAAATACCTATTCATTCAATGGTGTGATATGTATAAAACCATCACATAACAATGCATGATCATCAAAACTGTCCTGTCCCGTCTGAATCCGTCCTGAATGTCAAATCAGGGTAAAACCATACTAGATGAAGTATAAAGGCTCGGTTATGGGTAAAACCACCTAGTTTACATTTTATTTAATACACAAATCATGATTAAGCAATAAATTCACATGCATAAGTACATACATACAACATTTAACACACTTGACTCTCATACTCCCTAATGAAACAAAGTTGATTAGTGATAAATATAATCATGCATGCATGCGATAGATAACATAAAATAATGAATCACAGAAAATCCGCTATATTATATCTATGCAATTTTGTTTTAACCACCCAATAAAATGGTGACTCGTCACCTACATCAATCCTTTGATTCCCATCATACGATCTTTTACTACCCTCCTCTTCAATTTAATCAACAATACATTATGTAATTTCTGGGTATTATCAACTTTGATAAATAAACATTAATAAATGAATGACAACCACTTATTGATGCATTGCATTGAACAAACAAAACACTTGAACCATAGGTAGGTATAGATAGTATTATACCACTAGTATGTGTATGTCATAATATGACATACACATACAATGCCTACATATTATGTAGGCATTTCCCGAAGGTGACCGCTTCGACCTGACCTGACAATTGGAAATTTATGCTAATTTCAGACATGATTTATCCATACCCGTTTCTTTATGGTCTAGTCCAGCATCACTTATGCAATACCCATCCAACTACCAACTACCATTCAGTCTCATTATGACATGTATAAAAACATGAAAATGATCATCACAACATCACCCCTCGTCATTCATGACCTATCTTCATTTATTTTGGTTGGTGGACATGAACCACGCCACTCCACGCCATACTCTACTGAAAAAAACTGAAACTCTGCCAAAATTCACAAATTCTACTAGTTGCAACAAATCTTTTACACATTTGCGATTCAGATCATCAGAATGACGCAAATTGGATTCTTTCCTATTTATACTTTTATACATAAATTCTATGGCTTTGGCTGACATTCATGTTTAGAAGAGAGGAGGATGGTTGTGGCGTTGTAAATCTCATGTCATCATATTTTGCATGCATAAAATAATAAATGAAGACTACTTACCCTTCTTTCACCTCCTTTCTTATGCCATCTAATAATAAACTAGAGAAGAAAGAAACACCACTACTTTCTCTACTTTCTCCGATGGATGGATCTTGTTCCCACTTTCTCCTTCTCTACATTCTCTTGCACAACAATTCAAACCTTATATAAACCAACACCAACACTACTAAATTCCATCCAAATATCTAAAAATCTGGTCACATTTATCTAAAAAAACTGCATTGACAGATATTGATCAAAATGACTAAAATTTCTTGGTAAAATGACTAAAATGACTAAAAGTGAAAGTTGGAGGATTTGGTAAAACTGAGACGACGAATTTTTGTAGAAACCGGCTCAACCACCACCACATTCCAGCAGACAACAACCACCACCACCACCATCAATCCAAAATCCAACCGCAATCGGTCGGACTCGTTTGAATGAGCCCACACTACTCATTTCCTGTCGATTTTTCAACAATCAAACAACAATCATACAACAAAGGGATTGGATCGTTACTGTGGTGTGGTGTGCTACCCATCCCGCATTCCGTCTCCAACATTCGTTCAGACAACATCACAATATATTTCGCTCTCTCTCGTCAATATTTTTAGGGACAGTTTTTATTTTTAGATCAATAAAAATTTAGTGTAGGGAGTAAGGATTAGTAGAAGTGAACACTACCCACACCCACACTTGTTTCATCCCCACTCCCATACTAAACACTACGTTTTCGGTAAGTTAAAGTTTACTTATTTTATTTTTTAGTTTGTTCAAATGTAAACCTCGAGTTCTTCTAGAGCTCGAGTGAGAATTAATGGCCTGGTCTGCTTGACACTGGCTGGTGCTTAATATTTATTTTAATATTTATGTTCAATTTTTAGAAAGTAGGAGTCTCCTTACTACCAGGAGGGCCGACGTCATGTCAAACTACAACAGGAACCGGAGATGGGGTGGTCCCAACTCCAACAAGAGGTCTGGAGAAGGAAGAGGAAGAGGGGAAGGTTCAAGTTCATCACGTAGCCAAGGCCATAATGATGACTCGAGGTCAAGGGGCACGGGCAACTCTTCAAGAGTACAAGAAATAGCTCCCATACCACCAGTGGAGACAGCTCCAGCAATTCCTGAACTAATTGATGATGATTGGGGTTTGAGCAATCTGCCACCGTAAGAAAATCACTTTTTTATTTATGTAGAGAAGATAAACTATATTAAATTCTTATTGTTTTTTGTTTTAGAAGACCTGCCTACGTGTACAAACCAGCTTGGGCCAAGGACTTCCCACATTTGCTCACTAATCCACCCAAGCATACAATTGACCCAAACCAGTTGTGGCGTTTGGGCTTGTCTCATTCGGATGATGAAGACGAAGAAGTCCTTAGCGGTGGAAGCAATGCAGTGAATAAGAAGATGCCTTCTGCAACACTAACATCAAGTCGGCCAAATTATCCAAATATTCCAGAAACGGTAGGGGATTTTCAGCATCCACTGATGGACAAGTCGTTGTGGTCAAGAACAAAGACGGCCGTGCCAAAACCGAAGGCTCACGCAATCAAACGGTTGGAGGAAGCGGAAAGACGGCTGGCAGGGGAAGTTGACGATGATGTGGACATTAAATACGACGTGGACAAGTATCAACCGAAGTACAGTAAGACTATGGGGGTCAAATACACGTCGTTCGTTCCACCCTTGCCAAAACATGAAGATTTTGAGAGGGCAAGAAAAGTAAAGAATGAAAGTGAACAAGGTAATTGTGGATTGCTGATTAATTATTAGTTATTATTAGTGAGAACTTTGTTATCCCGTTCATTTTTTGGATTTTTTGTATTTGTGTAGCGAAACTGGAAGAACACGGTGTAACTGATCAAACTGGAGATGGGTCGGATTCGGATTCTTCTGACAGTGCCGACACTGTGGTGGAAGTGGAGCAGCAAACATTACAAAGTGTACGCCTCGCGGTCGGTCAGCAAGGGCATGAGGCGAAAATTGATGACCATGTCCGACGAGCACCAGCTGAGCCAATGCCGAATCGTGATGCTCCTCCAAAAAATCTGGCAACTATTCACGACATTTCCCAACCTCTGAGTCCAGTTGTTCCATTTAAAGCAAGGATCCGTGGATTTCTTGATGAAGGATATACTCTCATTCGCTTTTGTGACAACGCCACCAAAGTGAGTTTTCTTAATTGAATTCAATTCACATTCTCTACTTGATCATTTTGAAAAGGGCCAAATGTATTTAATCCTATTCCAGG
>JAQIWQ010000650.1:0-14768 GCA_034695825.1 Folsomia inoculata
CTGGAATGGGGACTCTAGACTACGTCGCATGGGTGCGAAATTGCTGTAAAAAATTGGCGAAGTAACTGAGGTAAAGAACAAATCGACAAACAGTATGCAAATGATGATAAAAGACAAAAATCCCATCCCATAGAAAATGGCTTCTAAACCGAATTTGTTTTCAATACCAGAGCTGTAATTTATAGAGATCAAGTAATGTCAAAATTATACCGTATAAACTTTTTAATCTAATGACACGGCAGTGTCACTTACCTGATGCCTTCAAAGACGAGATGAGTGTCCCCAGAATCATAGCGATCCATGATCTTGCAGAAATTGTTCCCGCATCAGGTTGTTGTCCACGTCTTTAAGATTGTATTTTATCATGCAGAAGATGGACTCAAATTGAAAGTAAAACGAAAAATGCGATACATTTTATTCCATGAAAATAACGGATTTCAGATGATTTGTGGTTAAAACTAGAATACCAAGAAATAATAACGGTTAAGACAATAAGGTGGAAAGTGTAAATGGACAAGGTGGTAAGTGCATGAGTGGATGAAAAATAACAGTTATGTAGCAATTAACTGAAACCCCTTGGGAGTACTTTTAAAACTTAGCTAGGAAGAGTTTATTAAATATTTTACATTTATTGCGATTTATGGCACCTTACATCATTTGAGGGCTATGAAATAAATATCAAAAAACATTAGCGGAGTTTTGCTTATTTTGTCTTTTCCACTTGGAGTTGGTCATATTTATCCAAGGCATCAAGTACGGTGTTGGTGATGTCAGTAAGCGCCTCAAAGTTGATGTGGCTTGGGAGCAAATTTCTGGCTGATTCTTTGACAATGGCGTAGTCTCCGAATCCCGTGAGCCAAGCGAGCAGGCCAAGAATTGCGACAGAAAGGACAATGAAAACAATGACTCCAACAATGACAACCACAATACCCTCAACTCCCCAGGGAAGAAGACCGTACCAAGAGTTGGGCACCTGTAACAATAAAACATTGTCACAAATCCATCCGTCTAAAAAGTGTACGCTAAAAATAGTAAATTGGTGAAAGTGGACTCAACATACCAGAAACCCTTCGAATCCAGTTTGAACGGAAAATCCAGGATTTGTATAGGGAGGTTGGCCGTACTGTGGCACTGGCTGTACATACCCTGATTGTGCAGGAATTTGTTGTTGCTGATAACCTTCGTATCCGCCATAACCACCCCCGCCATAGCCTTGACTGGGTGGCATTTCACGCTTTTCTCCCACAACGGCCGCACCCAAACTCCATCCCACTAACGTAAGAAGAACGGCGGAGACAATTAGGACACTGTTATATCGAATGGACATTTTGAAAGATGTCGGAGAGAACGCTCCTCAAAATTTGAGACTGGATCTGGAAACCTAATCTTGGCGAAGTCCACCGGTTCAATGAGTTAGACATTTCTCAACATCTTCGTTTTTATATGTCATCTCCGATGGTGGCGTTTGTATAGGAATGTGCAGAGTAACCTACTTCCGCCTGGAAATAGGATGCAGACGGACACAAGTGGAGCGTCATCCCTATTCTTCTGGAAAATGTTACTCCTTCATGGACTAGATTCCTTACCATCCCGCTAGCCGAAATAAGAACATGGGAAAACCGTATGAAGATGCAAGAAAGGGTACGGATTATTACTGTACGTATGTGCGTCTATCATAACGGTGATTCTGATTCAATGAGTCAGTTATGGCCCTT
Organism: Folsomia inoculata; assembly: GCA_034695825.1. Classification (NCBI taxonomy): domain Eukaryota; kingdom Metazoa; phylum Arthropoda; class Collembola; order Entomobryomorpha; family Isotomidae; genus Folsomia; species Folsomia inoculata. The sequence goes on from JAQIWQ010000650.1 coordinate 1,716, forward strand.
TTTATAATCCTAACCCTTGTCTACATTGTTTCCATTGGATATTTTTGGATGGACCTCATTTGAGGGCCGATTCAAAGGTTTCTCCGAAACAAGAGTAGCTTGCGCGACGACCCAATTTGACCATTCATACATTCTTATGCCTATTTTATGACTCCTAACAGTGCCTCAAATTAAATCATTCTCAAGCAATATGCAGCAGAGCATTAAATTTTAGTGCAAAACCCTTCTTATTACAAGCGTTTTTGATAAATCGCAATGTGAGAAGATATGTTGGACTACTACCTTGTAGTAGGGCTTTATATTTGATGTGAGGCCTGATATTAATGTTCTTTTGACCTCGTAGCCAAGTAAGAGAATGTAAAGATATGTTTCTGGCTGTGAAGAACTTTAATACAGAGGTGTTGCATGTCATTTCAGTTTGACTTATTGACATGAACGGTCATTCATTATTCGCCACTTTTAGTAATATATGTGCTTAGTTATCCCAGTTCTAAAACTTTGCTGAATTTTATGAAGGAAATTAATCCGCCATCCATGGCGTCACATTTTATGCATATTTATTTATTTATTTATTTTACCCTGCAAAGTTCAATGCCATCCCCGTTGGGTGTATATGGAATACAGTTAATTTCTTACGGGAATTTTTGTCTTTATTCACCAGCCACATATAAATACCAAACCACTCATGGAAAATATGGTTCAATCCAAAATCAACCCCCAACCAAAGTCTGAGAGCTAAATTTTCTTGTACATCCTCCTCCTCTATTTAGTATCAAACATGCAAAAATATCTGCAATTGTTGGTGATAACATTACTTCTAGTTCAATGTCAAAGTCGAAGAAATCGAGTGAGATTAGGCGGTAGAAAGAATCCAGAGGTTCGCACGCTCCGACGAGCTTCCGGTTTCCCAATACGTTTTTTTGATGGCGAAGAGAACTCGCCTCCCACAAGTCAAGATCAGGGTCATGGTCATGGTCAGGATTCAGAAGCAGCTTCAGATCAATACCCTTCACCATATTCTCCGCAGAACATTGTGAAGATTGATAATGACCAGTTTGATTTTGATCCCATGGATGAATCGGAAGCTAGTAGCCTTGATCCAGATAGTCCGACAGGTCCAGCAGCGGATGGGGGTGAAATTGTTGAAGCAGAAATCCAAAAAATTGATGACAACCCTCTCAACTTTCTCAACATTGTGGGGACAGATTTCCAACCTGGCAGATTGGTCAACATTTTCTTTGGTTTGATGATCATGATCTTTATGATTGTTATTCATGGATACATTTTGTGGATTGCTGGGATTGCATTTCTTCCTGGAACCAGAGACCTCGGTAGCGATTGGGATATTGACTCTGATGTCGTTTTCAGTTTGCTACATTCGGTTCTGGATGCAATTCAATATTGGAATGATAAGCAAACTATTGGGCTTCATTTAAATAAAGACTGACTTCAATACTAGAAATTGTGTTGTTTTGCATTATTCACTCTCGTAATTTGCATCCATTACCCTCTATACATTTGTTGAATTGGAAACACATACTACAAGGGCGTATCATATATTTATCACGCATACACATGCATACTTCTAGTTTTGGATCAACGATTAATCATAAAAATGCAAATATTCTAAATTGAAAAATTCACCCTGTACCAACAAGGTGTGGATAGCTTGCGAAGACAGTGTAAAAGGTTCAACATCTCAGATTGATTTTACTGTCATTGCATTTCGTTCATTTACTCCGGTTCTCTAAATTTCCAAGTTTCAATCATGAAAGGTTTTGTCATTTTTGCAGTATTTTCTATTTTGTACGTGTTGCTGGTTTTGGTGTTTCACGGTGAGTGATATAGGGTCTAAATTAGATATCTTTATTGTCATATTGTTTCATGTGTACTTAATCCGGTAATCTCTATCATCAGGAATTGCCGGAGCTGAGTTTACTCCCGAAGGGGCAGACGAGTTCTTGAATGCAGGGGTCAAAGTTCCAATCCCAAATATGCGACAAAATCAGCAGGGTGGTCCTCCAAACGGGACAGGAAACCCGATTGTGGACTTATTTCATATCGAAGACCCTTACACCAAGAAGATGATGGATGCCGCTTACGGTAGCTACCACGGCGATGATCAGTGCATAAGAAAATCGGCCTGTATTCTTGGAAACTACATGAAAGATTTACCAGGACGTAATTTAATGTTCATGTAAGTTTGTAACGATATTCCCCTTCCATAAACTGTAAAGGTACAATAATTCACCATAAAATCACTTTCTTTTTCATTCTTGCAGACTGTTGGGAGGCTACATTCCACCTGAGTACAGCCTATTTTACGACATCTTTAGAAATTCTGCGTTATACGGACAGAACTGCGACGTATACGTTTGTATTGCTCAGAATCAGGGTCAGGTCAAGTCTCCACCTTTACAATAATCATAATCATTCATAGAATGAGGTTAAATTAGATGTAGTCACTTTAACAAGAAATTCGCATAATATGTCTGTCTGTAGTTTTCTTTAGACTTATCCATTGAAAATAAAAACTGTTTGTCCTCCATATAAATCCAAACAAGTCCCCCATTCATTCATTCATTCATAATTGATGTCAAGGTGCATGGTGAACAATCTGTAGGCGCACAAACGTTTGTATGCATGATGAAACATTTACAACTCCTGGAAATAATTTGCCCCAGATTAAAATAAGCTGGTCCATGTAAAGTATATAAATACGTCTCAGAATCGGGGTCACTAGTTGGTCTTCATAAGGTAATAATTACATACCTGAACGAGTACCTGTTAATTCCTTTCCTCATACCGTAAATCCCGTTACATTACCAACTACCACACCACCACCCACACCAAAGTAAATGTCTTAACTGGAACAAATCCCTTTGCCTTTCCATATCAAAATTAACCATGCAAAGTGAATCCCATCACATAAATTACAAAGTGATACCGTTTTCATTCCTTTTAAAACCCCACCTTGCTCACATCTTTCGCATTTTATCATTCGTCGTGGTCTTGTAAACATCTCATCTCTACAAATTCACCACTATTACCTCCACCTCCACTGTCGTAATGAAGAATTTCCGAGTTTTTCAGAGTGGGTCCCTTTTGGTAATCTTACTCTCTTCCTCCCTTATCATTTCCGCATCCCCCACAACTAGCAAGGAACACAAGAAAAAGCTCTTGGACAAATTGAGGGCAGCTCTAAATTCTAGCGAGAGCGAAAACCCCATCGCCAACATTTCGACGGCTGAAGAAGCTGTAGAGAGTGGTGACAAGGTGACGACATATGAAGAGGTATCTTCGCCAGTGATCCAGGATGAGGTTGTAGGAACAGGTTCCGAACTAGCAACTGTGGACAATAACAAAACCGACCCAGAGTTGAGTACTAACAATTATATGAGTAAGTTCATTAGATAAATTGACAAGGATATGATGTGATGGTTGAAACACTAATTTCTTACCCACAGCAAGATTCCGTACAGTATTCAAACGAATTATGGAAATGCTTGGACTTCGACGACATAAGGATGGGCGTAAAAGTCGTATGCTGTCTTTTGCTGATGATGATAACAATGACCTAAATCGGAGTCCTGCCTACCAGGAGGAGGTTAGGACAACGGTGGGTGCAATGCTTGGAGAGAGGGAGTGCATTCAAAAGGTGGCTTGTGTCTCTGGATCATATCTTAAAACCGTTAAGGGAAAACAGCTTATCTTTGCGTAAGTTGCATTGTTACCTACCACCACTATTTGTCAATATTATTCAATGTATTCATCTCTTATCCACAGCCTCCTTGATGTCTTTTCCCCTAATGGATGGAAGGAAACTGTAAAGATTGCAAAAAGTTCGGCCATATTGAATGAAAGTTGCAACTACAAGTGTTTGGAGTAATAATAATGAATGACAAACTTGAATTTATAATGCACTCTTATTTATTTATTTATATGTAAAAATAAACTTTGTAATGATGATGATGATTATTAATCTCCATCAAAATTATTATCTGAACGAGACAAGGTTGATGATATGATGCATTGTGTGTATTTTTTCATGATGAGTGACAAACAAAGGGTTAAACACTCTTTTTCATGAGATGCATGACTAAAACTCATCCCATACTATATCTCATCTTATTATTACGCAATAGTTTAGAGCATGCAGTGAGGATAATACTGTACTGACATTATCTTACCTGTCTTCTGCATGCCACAACTATAACTGTTCCTTCTGTGTGGGATGGGAATGAGGTGACGACACAATACTGAGGATAAGGATGACGCTACACATAATATTCCTGATTGCATATTATTTTTACACACAAGTTGTTGGATGAATAGTTCGTCATCATAAGATGAGTCACTGTAGAGAGAGGAGTGTGGAGCGGGAGAGAGGAATTTTAGTATAAGGGTAAGGAAGGAGTAGTAGTGGAGCTAGGTTTTTAGGACCAGTTTCTCTCTCTGCTGACTGTGAGTGAGTCAATAATAATCAATCCAACCACCAACCACCACACAACACACCAACCAAGAGAATAAGATAAAGGTTAGGAGAAAGAGTGAAGGAGGTCAGGTCAACAGAAGGATAGAAAGATGAGTACATTCGCTAAAATATTTGGATTTAAGAAAGATGAAAAGGCCATCACTTCTGGAGAAGCAATTCAAAAATTGAGAGAAACGGAGGAAATGCTTATGAAAAAGCAGGACTTTCTCGAAAAGAAAATTGAAGCAGAATTGGGAATTGCGAGGAAAAACGGAACAAAAAATAAACGAGGTATGGATGGACAGTTGGGTTGGTATTCTGATTGTTTATTTGACTAATTTTTTTATCATTTTCTCTACTCTTCTAGTTGCATTGTCAGCATTGAAAAGAAAGAAACGTTATGAGAAACAGTTGCAACAAATTGATGGGACACTTTCTACAATTGAGATGCAACGGGAGGCTTTGGAGAGTGCAAATACCAACACGGCCGTCCTTAATACTATGAGTGAAGCTGCAAAGGCCCTTAAAGCTGCTCATCAACACATGTATGTAACAATTGTCTTGGATGAGGGGGAGAAATTAGATGGAGGAAGGTTATGCAATTAATTTAATGTTTGTTTTTTATTATTATAGGGACGTGGATAAGGTTCACGATATGATGGATGATATTGCAGAACAACAGGAAGTTGCAAGGGAGATTTCGGATGCAATTTCTAATCCATTAGCCTTTGGTCAGGATGTTGATGATGATGAGTTGGAGAAAGAATTAGAGGAACTAGAACAGCAAGCATTAGATGAAGAATTGCTTAAAGTTGGACCTGTCACGAATGAAGATTTGCCTGTTACTCCGGAACAGCTTCCCAATGTCCCTGCTGGATCAAGACAACCTGGTATGGATTTTGAAGCTTTATGATGTTTGGCATTTGGTGATAAAGTGATTGTTATAATTCATGTCATGTAATTTTTTTAGCTCGCCGTGTCGTTGAAGAGGATGATGAGGATATGAAAGAATTAGCAGCCTGGGCATCGTAAACTGGATAAGTTAACTAAATTCTTGCTTGTCTACTAAATACATACCTACTTACTGTGGTAAATCGATACAAATAAAAATTATGGCTTTCGTATTTGTTATTTTAATAATCATCAAAATATATTTATTTAGTTTAGTTTAGTGGGTTTCGTTTAATTTTTGTTTTACTTCAAGTTTATAAAGGTCATTTCGCTTTTGTGTTCCAATTGGTATTTGTTTACGGATGTCATGAAGTTGAGCTAAATCTAAATAATTACAAAAACTTGAATACCTCGCACTTGAATAGTTGGATTTTTATTATTATAGAATAACTCACCAATGTCTGCATATACGATTGTCTCTGCACCATCTGCTTCAGCCAAAATTTTACCCCATGGATCCACAGCCATGGAATGGCCCCATGCAATATATCCAGCAGTTTCATCCCTTGCAGGAGCACACGTGGCCATATATAGCTATGTGGCAGAAATCAAGAGAAATTTAGGACATGTAAACCTTGTAACAGTTGAAGTGTCAAGAAGTAAAATGGGCAATACATTAATTGCATGTCATAATTTTCACCTGATTGTCTACAGCACGTCCCTGTTGCAAAATTTGCCAATGTGCAGGTCCCGTCGTCATGTTGAAAGCTCCCGGATACACTAAAAGTTCACAACCGCTCTCCTTATAAATCTGTGCCATTTCAGGGAATCTCATGTCGTAACATATTCCAATTCCAATTTTGCAAAACTCTGTGGCTATGATGGTCAGTTGGTTCCCAGCAGTGAGCACCTTTGACTCTTGAAATGTTATCTTGCCCGGAATGTCAATGTCAAAGAGATGAACTTTTCGATGCTTCCCCAATAAAGCGCCAGTAGGGCCCTGGAAGTCAACAGATTACAATACCAATGAAATACAGCAAAAAAATTAACCAAAAGGAATTCCTTGCGTCCATCTTTTTTCAATACATTCATGATTTGATTGAATTGAGAAGTTCTACAAGGGTTCCTTCCGCCAGTCATAGTGGTAAAGGGTACAGGGATCGAACCTGTCTGCAGAGCTCATCACTCTCAGCACAGGCGAAGCCTTGAACCACTAGACCAAACTAGACCGACTGAAAGTACCTTAGAAATAAGGACATGTTAATATTCATGTTGATATATACGGTAGGATTGTTAAGGGATTGTATTGTATTGTAGGATTTTTCCCACTAAGGCAATTTCATAAACAAATCCCTAACCCATATTGTGCAAGTATTGTAGAGCTTGTCCCCTTCTGCCTTTTCGGGTATAGATCCTCCAATAAGGTAAATATTGTTCTCTTGAGCACATTTTGATAACTGCATGCAAGAAGGACCATCCGGGACAGTTTCAGCATACTCTGGGAAATACTCTACAAAAAATAAGACATGTATAGTACATGCATACAAACAAGTAAAAATGTAGTAAAACCTCTCTACTAACTTAGTCCATAGGGAGAGTTGAAACATTCCGGTAAACTGATAACCTTTGCCCCTTTTTCTGACGCTTCTTTGATAAGCTTAGCTGCTCTGTACAAATTATCAGACTTTGAAGCAGTAACTGCCAATTGGATCAAGGCGATTTTGAAACCTAAAATCAATCGGTAACTATTAATATCAAATATCAGAGTATAGTATATTAGTCCTACTTAATCTGGTTAATAATATTATATCAAATACGTAAGTGTTTGTTAATCCCCAGTAGTTTGCATGAAAATGAACTTACTTGACATTTTTCTCCACCCTGCCAGTAGAATAATTCTTGGTAACTTTACTTCAGACTGACAAATAAATTACTTGCAATTAGTGGTGGAATACACCTTATCCAACCAACAGACCAACACTTGAGGATTGTGTACTCGTACTCGTACTGGTGGTTTCTCTGTTGATCAGCAGGAGTGGTGGTGGAGTTTTTTTGGATCAGGGGACAGAACACCGCACTTTCTCTCCTAATAAATAAACCAACTCTTTAAAAAAGACTGAAATTACTACAAAGTTTAATTTTGATATTTAATATAGATAAAAAAGATAGTGAAAATGCGTCGAAGGGCGATGGGTGTGGGAAACGTGAAAGAGTTGAAGGCTACCCAAGAGAAATATAAAGAAAAGGGAAATATTCTTCAAGAAAATCTCATCGAGGAGGTAAAAATAAATAAATTTGACATTTTACTACAAGAATCAAATATTTCATGTTTGATTTTGTATTCTGATTTTAGTTATCTAAGCACATGGACCAGTTCAAGACGAAATTAGAAGCATTTGCAGCAAAACATAGAAGTGCAATTAAAAAAGATGCCCAATTTCGTGAACATTTTCAAGAAATGTGTGCCACCATTGGGGTGGATCCTTTAGCCTCCTCCAAAGGTTTTTGGTCTGAAATGTTGGGCCTCAGCTCATTTTATTATGAAATTTCTGTGCAAGCCGTGGAGGTGGTTTTATCAACGGCACACCTGAATGGAGGTGTCATGTCCTTGGGGGAACTGCAGCAAAGGCTCAACAAATCTAGGTCAAAGTCTCTTAAACAGCCGGAAGTTTCTTGGTGAGTTGAGTGGATAATCATCAGATTAGATTTTTCTGGATTTTAGAGAAAATAAATAACATTTTGGACTTTTTTTTACAGTGATGACATACTCCGAGCTATAAAGTCACTAAATGTTCTTGGTAAAAGTTGTGGGGTTATCGTATCCGGCAAGTCGAAGGCAGAGTACCTGATATTTTGTGTGCCAGAGGAATTGAGTTTGGATAATACAACTGTGGTACAGTATGCTGCGGCGTCAGGAACTCCTTTTGTGACCGTGGACAGTATTTGTAGCAACCTTGGTATAATATGCATGTCATCTTTATTCTAGTTGAATTACAGTTGGTTGGTTAGATGTTAATTGTTGTGATTTTATATTTCAGGTTGGAACATGCAACGGGCAGATAGTGTGATAAAAACGTTAATATGTGAGGGAATCGTTTGGGTAGACGACAGCAGAGATGGAAGGCTGTATTGGTTTCCTAGTTTATTTCTATCCAACAAATCGACTGATTAACCGAGCGCTACTGCCTTAAATTTAAATTAGATTGGTTTTAATAGATTTTAATGTTTAATTTTACACAGTATTGGTAAACTAGTTTCAAAGCTATTTATTCTTTGTCAAATACTACAAGCAAGCTTGGAATGAATTATTTAAATTGTAAATTGGTCTTTTGAAGTTAGTGCAAATCTTTGGAGGTCCTCAAGAGTTACAGGAGCATCTTAGGCAAATCAAATTTAATTAAACGAGGTCATTACAACAACAAAATTTCTAGTAGTTTTACCCATTTGGTACCAATCTGTATTTCCTGCATCCATTCGAGCGGAATTTAATGCATATCGGAGCGCAAAAAGAACACTGACGCTCATGGTCATGGGAGATTCTCCAGTAGCTGTTTAAATTGTACTAACCTTTAGTCAATTGTTTAAAATGTATCTTGTCGAACAAACCTTTGGAATATTCCAAAGAGATAGGATTTATTACCTAATATAACTCTTACCTTTCGACCCCAAGACTCCAAAAGGATTTTCTCGATTTCTCAACATTGTAATCCGCAAATCTTCTGGGATATCGCGTGGAAGTGGTGGCTTGTAATTCTATATGGCACAGGATTAAATCCGCATGGAATGAAATGAAATCATACTTAAACTCAATAATACCCAGGTGTTACACGTGAGCAACTCTCCCGTATTTTTGTCGTACACCAGCTTTTCCGTAGTCCACAAACCTAATCCCATCACGAAGGCACCCTCAATTTGTCCAATATCAACATTTGGAGACAAGCTCTTTCCTGCGTCCTCTAGTATATCCACTCGTACGATCTGTTATAAATTTGTACAAAATTATTTGGTTAAATCTACGTAATGAGTCTTCATATTATCAATCAATTTAATTGCCGATTTGCGTCTTGCCTTGAACTCGCCAGTTAATACATCAAGTTCGACTTCCGTAAGTGTCACTCCCCATATGTCGTAAGGAATTACGTCGTTTAGTTTATCTCTGTCAAAAAGTTGACTTAAAGCTCTAAACTTGCATGAATGCCCTTTAAAATAATCCTTACTGATGATGGGCAGTTAGAAGAATATGCCCTTTATAGCAAGCCAAACAAAGTTGTTCCCAAGTGGGGTTGTCCATCGTCGCCTTAATTGGCTCCATTTTAGCTAAAAGTTGCTTACAGCATTGCACAGCAGCCTTAAAGAGAAAATCTCAATGTAACGTTGTCGCAGTGTAGAACATCGTTCTTACGTGGCAGATTAATTCGCTTGCAATAGCACCCCCAGTAATTCCTGAATTTCAATATCAAATGCATTGGTTGATTGTTTCGTTAATTTTAACAAAGGCATAAACAGAAATTGCTCATGGAACATAACATTTTAACCTCCGTTTGGAGAAAGGAGTGTTGATGTGGGTTGAATCTTCACTTTTTCAATCGGAATGTTTAAAACGTGAGCCACTACTTGTGCACACTTGAAATATATAAATAACACGATGCAATAACCGTTGCGTGACCTGATCCTTATAGTATTCAACTAGAGAGAGGAACTCACCTTGGTATTAATCCCTGTGTGATCGTAGGTCATTACGTGGAAATAATGGTTTTATTATTTCAGATCAGATTGTTATCTTACAATTGCAGCGTGTAAGTACAGATTAGCAAAACAATGTATACCTTGTCCCATCTCAATTCCTGGAATAGTCAATTTGCATTTTATTCTTTAATTGTACATTGTTCTTCTAAAGGATGTGATAACTTGAGCTGTACCTTACCTGCATGTGAAACATTGACCGTCCCATCCGCAGCATAGACTATAATTGCCACGGCATTAATTAATGATCATGCGTTAAAATTTTATGAGGGTTATTAAATATTGTCACCAGAAATATAGACGGGAAATCGTAAAACAACGTCTAGATAATGATTTGGATATCTCATTGGAACAATGGAAAAGCCTCGTTTCTTCCATCGGTTATTCTGCGTACATGACACGGAAATTAATACAAAGCTTTCTTATGCTGGGGCCGTTTAATTAGCCACCTTATTAAAGTTGTCAACAAAGGTTTTCCTGTCATCAAAATCGGATGATGTTTTCAACTCTTCGATCATTTTCATGATTGGATTTTCCCCTTTGAATTTCAAACCAGGGATACCGAAAACGTCGTCACCATCTTCAATTAAATTCGCAACTCTGACTTGCAGTGGATCCATATTCAAAGAGCTAGCAATGTGTTCCATAATAGTTTCAATTATTGCTATTCCTTGTGTTGATCCTAATTAGGTGAAAATATAAGTTAGCAGCGTGTTGATATTGGTTGAGGAGAAATGTTTAGCGTCTTTGCCTGGTGCTCTACAATAAGTGTTCGGATGAGTATCTGTAATTCCTTTCCCATGAGTTGCTTCCCATCCCATTGATCGATAACAACTGTATAATAACAAACATTTCTAGGGTTTAGAATTTCGGAAATAAATATTAAGCAATTTTATGCATTACTTTTGCATGGCGAGCATTGCATAAAATGACGTTGCCTCATTTGCAACACATCCCGGGTCACAGAAAATGTCGACTTTCATGTTGGAAATTTTTCCATTGTTTTCAGTTCCAACCTAGTGGAATTTTTAAAAAACTGTTTGGAAAAACGGAAATGTCAATGGAGTGGCTTTCATACCTCATACTTCGCCAGGTATGGTAAGCGCTTTCCAATCATTTTCATATTGGTCTCCAAGTCCAAAACAATACGTACAGGTCGATTTATGACTTTAGCTGCTACTGCACATGCAGCTGCCACACTCGTCGCTACACATAATATCTTAAGATTATTAATTAAAAGCGTTTAATTTTTACTCATAATAACCTTTCGAAATTTTAGCCCCAAATGCTCCACCAAGTCTTCGTACTGATACTGAAATACTGTACGACTTTACATTAGATTTGGTTTGGCTGCTGACATAGCTGTATCTAATAAAACATCAATTGGTCTGAACTTTACCTGTGTGCAGGTACGCCCAGTGATGTTGCCACTATCGTCTGAACACTATGTGGAAACTGTGTCGAAGAAAATACGTCCATCCCGTCCTCCTTCGGGACACAGAGACATATCTGCGTCTCCATATGGAAATGATACTAATGATACGATAGGGTTTAATTAAATATTATTAATTTATATCTTAGTTTGTTATGGTTTTTTATATCGTTTTATGTATTAATTTAAAGTGAAATCAAAATTCAGTGAGAAATACCTGGCCACCAATCTGAAATTCTCCATGAATGGTGTGTTGCGCAGTTGCAGGTGGCTTATCGCCCATGGATGACTTTTTAAGTTCCAGAATGCACTGGTCTAATCGACCCTCCTCTTTTGCTAATCGCAAGGAATCCTTCAGTGTTAGAATGGGCTTTCGAACATCCGTGTAGACCACGGATACTTTCTTTGCAGCTGCGAAAGCGACGTCTCTATTTTCAGCAAGAATAAGCCCAATAGCTTGGCCTGCGTACTGAACTTTCTCTGAAATAAAAATCTGGACCAAAATTAGATTCACTTAAGAAAGCGAACAAGTGGTAATGTAACTACTTCTTCTGGCTCTGGATAAAAAATTGCAGCATTGTTCATTCCTGGTACATCTTTGGCCTGAATGAATTTTTCAACTCCTGGCATTAACTACAACATGTAATCACATTACACTTAAATAGGTTGGGATGTAACATGGAATGCTAAGTGAATTCAATTTTAGGTCGGTATACAATTGCTTCAGATGCGTCCACCTTTGTGATTTTAGCATTCGCCACAGTTGTCAAAACGAACGCTCCAAACAATTCTCCAAAGCGGTGATCCATGTCATTTATGTACTCGGCTTCACCTTCACCAATTCAACCCCAATTATAACAAATACTTCCTTTAATATTTCTTAAAGTTGTCTTACCTGAAGCTTGGAATTTGCCCTCAATTTTTGAAATAGGCTGATACAGAGGCCATTGTGAATGATCATCGGTGTCAAAATCCTGTTTTCCGTGCATCAAAAAGCGGTCAATATCCCGAGCCCCTGTCTTAATACTAGGCTTCACAGAATCTCCCATGATGCCAAGGATAAACTGAAACAAGGTCACAATGATAATTATTAATAACGTTATTTTCAAGTTAGAAACGCAGTTTCTAAACCTTGTATAGCAAGGCCTGTGCCAGTAGTTTACGATAAATTGGATCAGCATCCAGTGGCCCGGAGGAGGGTCGAATTTCTCTCTCCAATGACGCCATAGCCCCATAAATGGTCTTGGAGTTGAGAAATTTTCCAACAAAGTAAATTTCCGTGCTAGTAGCGTGACTCTAAGATTATAGAATATTTTAATTTTAGTACTGAATTTATTCACATTCAAGCATCATAAAATGATGGCCCACAAAATCTCCATTAATCCCTCCAAACACGATTGAAGGTTTATCCCGGACGCTATAATTACGTTGTTTGTCAATTTTCATTAATATTGCACAATTGACGCAAGCTTGAGAATTTTGAAGCCGTCGGCTTATCTGCAGACAGTTTAAA
>JAQIWQ010000651.1:0-14748 GCA_034695825.1 Folsomia inoculata
AAATTATAGCATGCAAGAGGTCAAATTTTTTATATTTTTGGTTAGTAACGAAAGTTTCAAAACTTGCCAAAATTCCATAATTGTACTAAAACAATGCGTCGAATTTTTAAAAGTTCATGATGTACCAGAGAATAGCATTTTAGAAATTTTTTTGAAACCTTAGTTTGTGATTAATAATTTTTTTAGCAACAAAATTTGTTACTTTTACTTTAATAAGTTTCCACACCTCAAGTTCAGCACTGCAGTGACATGGTCCTAGTCCTAGGCAATTGATGAAAAAAAATTTTCAAACCCCCCAAAAAGTCTTGTACTTGATGCTTGCGGTGCCTTATTTTTGCGGGTTTACGTGATGAAACAATTTACCTTCAATTTGTACACTTTGTCATTACCTCCTGCTATGCATGCCAGTTTTGTCACAGGCCCTCGACTAGTTAACTTTTGTTGTTCGAAAACGGTTGTATTTAGACGGCCGTCTTGTCTACAGGCCAGGCTATATAAAGCTGGGCCAAAGCTATTTTATTAATTGAAAGGCGCTGAATTCAGCTGTATTGTCAGAAAAAACCGTCAGTGCATAACGAAGGCAGTCAATTTATTCAAAATTGAACAAAGCTATATTGAGCTGGATGCCAGCTACATATAGCTTTAAGAAACAGCAAGATTTAGCTTAACGAGTTAAATTTAGCTCAAAAAGCTAATTATTGCTGCGTATTCAGCTAAATTAAGCCCGGCTAAATTTTACACAAATTCAGCTAAATTTGACGGAGTGTTCCTGACTGTACTACCCGCATGCATTTATAACGTGACGTATTGGCTTTTATAGTCAATACCATCCAAACTACAAATTTATGGTTTCGTGCGATTTCAATGGAAAAACTGGTTTAAGAGATTTAATTACCACTCTCAATAAAAAGTAAAACATAGTTTCTATTTTTCGGTACATAATAGATAAGGATAATGTGCTGGAGAGAGATTCTAAAACTTCGCTTTATTGCAAAGAAACAATAAATGTCAAATTGTGTGGGAATTTAATGGGATTTTGTGCAATATTTGTTGGATAGTTTCAAACTATCTAACCCAGTTTGGACAAACTGTTAGTTTGTTCAAAGATTTCTTAATCAGTGATCAATGATAGGGCTGTTGCCGATTTTGGACTTTCATGAAATGAAATACCGACGGAAAATAATGTTTTCCAGTCTTCTTATGGATAATTGCATTACATCCCACTTCCCTCGTTAGTTATTGATATTATTGATGTCTCAGTACTTAGTACTCGTTATCAGTCTCATCTATTTTAAAGGTAGAAATTCATTGCATTACAAATCAGTCGAGAGCCGTCCAGGAACGGGAAAGGACAATAAATTGCGTATTTCGTCATTTTTAACTGATAAGTTCGCAAAGCTAAGCAATGTGAAAAAGGTATTTGTAACCATTGTAATTACAATGAAGAGTAAGCACAAGCACGAGCAGATTAGTTAACTCGCTGAACAATAAATGAAGTGATTGTTATTGTGTCGATAGTCGTGTCCAGTACAGTTCAGCAGGTGAAAGGTTAACCCTTTAAATGTGCTGTACCAATCATTGTTTATACAATTCAAATTTATGACGCAAACGTTCATATTATTATCCTGAGCTAAATATTACTTGTGAGTGTATAGCAAGTATTTATGCAAAGCATTAAAACCTTTGGCATTATTAGTAGCTTCAGCTACTTATTCAAAATCATCTGGCCTTGAAGAAAGCAAACTTCTGTCATTCCTTATTTCTTCCTATTCAGATATCACATTACAAAACATTTCTTATCTTTATGTGCCATTAGACCTACTTGTCAATACACATTCAAGTTTCAACCGATGAGAAAAGAATGTTATATGGTTGTATTATCATTATGTTTTGGTATGTATGCCCTTACTGCCCTTTCTTCTGACGTAAACGTAATTTGCAGTGGCATTTCTTATAGGCAACTCGTTAATTCATCACTTCCAAGATAAGCTAGCGTTTTCTCTTCTCCAATTGCATTGTTAATGTACTTATTGTTTTGGTGTGGTGCAGTTAAATTCTAGTAGTAGGATAGAATGATTGAATGATACTTGTTGCACTGATTTGGTGAAAGGAGACACCATCACACACGACAACATGACGCTTGTCTTGTCATCAATGAAAGCAGCCTTCCATACTCACTTCACATGTCATATCCTCCAATAAATGCAATGCAGCAGAACACATTAGCAAGATGGTTATGAATGACACGTACTTATTGTTTGAGATGTGTCAACCTATTATTTTGCTCCATTCATGATGCATAATAATGAACCAACGTATTACTGTTAGTAAAATGAGAAAGAGCTACCCGAAACTCTGATCATGCTCTTTCTTATTTTTCTTATAAAAGCAGTAGCATAAGTATGGACATGATAAAGACGTGCAAGTGGTCTTATGTTTTCATCGGGAAATGAAAATCTATCCGACCCAATATAGCGACCCTAATTCTGTTCTGCACGTTGACTGATAAATATCTCTCCAATTGCATTTCATTTCCTTAACTAACTGGCAAGGGCTTAGGCTATCATCGCTTTATCACACCAAATTTCTCTGCTCTTGTTGTCTCAGTTAAATAAACGATGTGAGATGTGACAGACACAAATAGTCCAAGGATACTTCACCCTTTACTTAACTTAGTTCTTATTACCGTTGTCAGTGTTGTTGGTTCTCCTTGAATAAACCCAGTATCAGTATCAAAAGTTAAATCTACATTTAAAAGTCCAAGCCAAACAACATTAGTGGAAGGTCAGCTGTGTGTTTGGTGTTCAAATCGAAAAGTTATCCACTTTTTATATCCCATCAAACAGTTATTGTTCAAATCAACATCAGATCTACAAGATTTCTCTGAACTCGTGCCGGGTAAACATCCGATAGAGAACAATAATCGACAATAATTATTGTAACTCGGTCATTTGGTTAAGTATTGTGACATTTGTTTTGTTTTCCATTGGATAAAAGAAGAAAAGGAAGTTGGTAAACCACAATTTCTGGGAGAACGAATATTGAGGATCCACTAACCTTGACAAACTCGGCACGATGGATAAAGTGCCTTCCTCATTTATCTTTATTTAGCCAGCAGGCCAATGGTGTACAAGGTTTCTTCCTAGACTTTAATTCGGTTTATAATACCGACTGTGCAAGTTAAGAATATAATTGGAGTGATTTTCCATGTGCAGAACGTGATTTCGAATAATTAAAATTTAATGAAAAACACGTAAAATAATACATGATGGACTAATTAATAAATCATTATAAAATGTCATCATATTCCCAATTTTATGATTCTTCTGTTGGGTTTGAATTCGGGTTTCCGATGATGACAAACCATCAGCAGCATCATCATCATCGAGTGGGGTCGTCAAGCAGCATGTCGAGTGCTTCGGCTGAAGTGGTCTACCATGGAAGTGGAAGCTACTCAAATTATGGTATGGAGTGGGATTATAATTACCTTTTACTTTTCATCATTATAAGCCAATGCCACAATGCCAGAAGATTATAATTATCAAAATTTGATACAATTTGCTGGATACAATGGGTGCACTTTCTTCTTTGAGGAAAGAAAGATGGAGAAAGTTGATCAAAGTGCTTTCACTTGAAAAGAGTTGATTTTGAGGTTGGTTGTGTGGGTTGCGTTGCGTTGCACACGAGATCATAGGCATAACACTTCAATCCGAAGAAGGTAGTTATCTGCGATAGGCACGTTTTGGAATAATATTCCCAGAACTAATTCTAATCATGAAACCAGGAAAGAGGATTAGGTATTAGGTTAGGTAGATTAGAAATAGAAAAAAACTTCATCCTATTTTCTTAATAAAAATTTTTCAGGTTCTGACATCGATTACCCGGGTTTATTATTTTGTGAAAATTGCTCACTTTGTGAATTTTTTATAAAAGTATTCCGAATAATTCTCCACAACACGTAGTATGTGGGGTTATAATTTTGGAGATCATATTATTAATCAACATGTTACATTTTTTTGGAACTTTTGACCTTATTTGAACCAATGACACTGCCGTGCCACGGACTTTGTACTAATTGTAGATTTTTTCGTTTCATTTTATCACGAGGGGTTGGATTAAAGTTGGTTTTTTTCAAATATTTCCAGGCTGATTGGTACAGATCTGTATATATCCATCAGGAATGGTATTGAGTTGTATTTTGTCGCATTATGAATTCAAGGTTTTCCATACATTTATCGGAGCTGTGTCTGGTTTATAGAAGTTCTGTTTACTTAATATTCAACTGATTTTCTTTAATGAGCGGACATATCATTTTACTATTCAGGGTTAAATGTAAGGTAAAACAAAACAGATGGATGTGGATTGTATTAAACATCGAGCATTCATTCGTTCTCAACAAGTGCTTATTTTTTTATTATTGTAGAAGTATAATATATTCAGATTCATTTTGTGTTTCCTAAATAATCAGGTGTGCAAGCCAACAGAAGCTACTAGTCTTCATAGGCGTTATCTAAAATGTCTTCTTAATTATGCTATTGTAGTTTATTGAAGTCTAAGTATTTTGTATAAGAGTCTCTTATTAAGAGAGGAGACGATCTAGATTTAGTGACGGGTAGATTATCATAATCAAGTGCGTATTTGCGTTATCGAACTTTTTTTAGTCCGAATTACTTAGAATGATTAGGTTCTAAAAAGTTGTAGAGAGTAACAAAAAGGATGCTTCATAAACTATGCTGAGAATCATGCTATTGTGTACAACCAAACTACAGAAGCCTTATTGAATTATTCTATGCATTTCTCCCACTGCGACGGTTAAAATTTCATTTAGTCGTCCTCAAAAGATTTTAATGGACAGAAATATTGAAATGAAGTGAACTCTTATTTGATTATACCAAAGTCCAGAGACGTTTTTAATTTCATTCTTTTTAATAACCTTGAACCTGCATGTCTTACTGCATGTTTCTTAAAGAAGACTTCGTTCTTCCGTGTGGCTTAGTTTTTCCTTGGAACTTGAGTTACAACTAATAAATAATTGAAAGATCTACTGTTGAAACTTCCTTGCTGGCTGTAGATATTGGAAAGTGGAATTTAATAAAATCTAAAGGAAATACAAGCTATTTCCCACTGGGGACCAATAATTTATTGTTGAATGTTCCATGTGATTCTATATATGTATATTATTGCCTTTGCCGTGCTGGTACGAAAACCTTAGATAGCAAGCAGGAGATTCTGTTTTCTGTTTACAATAAGCTCAACAGATTTTGGACAGAATGGTATAAATAACACTATATTATTTTTTAGTTGACAGTTAGACAAAGATTTGCCTCTCGCATATTTCTGTTATTCACAATTACGTGTAGTTAGTTAAATTAAAAGACTTACGATAAAATGTAAAATTTCGACATTCGGTTGCCCCTGACTGATCCCGAAAACTGCTCACGTGTCAACCCAACGATGAAAAGTTGCTGCAATGACTGGGGTTTATTATTAATTTGTTGAAAGTTATAGATCATTAAATCATTATCAAAAATTTCCAGGAGTGTGATGTGCAAATCACAACTTTTTGTATGTCAGAGTGGCACATCATTAGTGACACTGGAACTGATAATGACAAATATGTAATGTTTGTAAAGTAAAAGGAATACTTGAAGATTTCACGATTTCCTCTTTCCATTGCACTCCACCCTAGTGAAACACAAGCAGAATATTCCAGCCCACCGGTATATTACAACAGAACATTAATTCCGTGGCCGTGGTGTCGGTGTCGCAACACTTTTTCATTGCTTCATGAAACTTTCAAGGACATACTTCGCTTCAGAAATATATTTGTCGACTGTTATTAGACCAAAATGAGCCAACATACCCACAATCGATTGATTGTTTATTAAAGTCACGTAATATGTATTACAAGAATATTTTCAATATAAGGTGACTGTCTGTTAATAAGTTTAAAAAAACTAATCAGTCACATAAGTCAAAATTTCTTCTTATCATATGCAGTTCTAGATTGTAATTTGGCAACTAGAAAGTCGGTTGATTATTATTGATTATTTTTTAATCTGCAAAATCAGACGGGACACACACAGCAGCAGGTTTTCCTTAACCGGCTAACCGGAGTGAATGATCATTACAGTATCGATCTAATCGTTTTGTTTACTTTGCATAACATGATTTGACAAAAATTGTACAAACTGCAGACTGCAATGATTTTGTAGTTTCGTGAACTTCAACATGATATATGTAATAATCGCATTGACATTAACGCTAAAGTAGAGCAAAATTATATTTTGGACCACATGCATTATGAGATTGACATTATTATTATTACTGTGGGTTGCAGTGCGTAGTATATAGTGTAAATATACAATACCGATTCCTATACTAGTACTTGTTTTTAATGTTTAGACGGGGTGCTTACTTTTATTTTAATGCATAATATCTCATTGTCATAAGGTAGAGGAGGAAGTCATATTGAGTCGAACGAGCTACGTGATGATGGAAATGGTAACGAGCAAGCAAAGACCTTTAGCTTTAGCTGCATATTTAAACCTGAACTCACCTTTGCCAATAAAATCTGAAGGACGTTTCATGTCTCACTTCACTGAAAATCTTGCATTGTTCTAATGCATGCAACGCTTAGTTAAATGTGACGTGGATATTACATGAGACTCTGTCAGTCGGAATGTGACCAAGACCAAAAGTTCAGTCGTAGCTTGGCTATATTTAATATTTATTATGGGACATTTACGTTTATACCGTGCAAATGTACACACTAACACTTGTACCCTGATTTTGTTACGTATTGCTGTGCTGTTTAATAAGCTGCCTTGTGGTTTCGTGCCTACACTTTTGTATTATTTTTTTTATTAGTAGCATGGCATGCTCACTCACTGGCTCACCCACGTTGTTATATTAATATTGCGTTGTTGAAGCATTGCATTTGAGTTCGGCAAGCCGATCAGGGTTTCAGGGTGAATGATTTCATTTGACGAGTATTTTCCGTGTTTATGCACATTATTTAATTCTTGGATTTGCTTACCATTTTCAATTGTTCCATGCGTTTGCTATTACTTCTCAATTATAAATGTTAGTTTTCATTTGAACTTCTGGTATGTAATATTTTATTGTCAATTTGTAATTTATGATTCTTATTAGTGACCTACTAAGCACAGATTTGGACTTCAACAAAACAAGCATAAATGGAATGTAAAATTGGATGTTCATTGAATTTATGTGATATTCTTTTGTAATGAATCGCAGCATGCTCCACCATCTTCTCTTATTTCCAGAACATGCAACTCAATTACCGAGCGTGGCAAGCGTTTCGCGATACGTTTTTTTGTAAGAAATATCAGCTTCACAATCTTCTCCAACAGGATGCATTCGCAGTTTGTGTCTGCCTTGTTTGTTCCAGTCCAGAGGTCCACCCATCCAAGACTTTTGGAGTGCGGCATGTGTCCAATTTTATAGAGAATAGTATAATCTTCTCTCTCTTTTTTTTGATTGTACTATTATACAGTACACACATGGATGGAGTTAGTTGATTTAGCTCATAAAGCAGATAAATTATAACCGGACAGGTGAGCAAGAGCAAAAAAGTTGTCCGGCTGAACCATCAGAAATTGTAGACTTCAACCAAGTGCAAATACGCTGGACGAGTATCATGAGTTGAATTTACTTTGTTTGTAACTCATATAATGTAACTCATCACTGCCCTGCACCTTCTGCTTATCATGTCTGAATACTGAATGTCTTCTTTCAAACCAATCTGCTTTGAATATTACTTTGTAATCGTTTTTTGCTATGATGTGTGATATGCTCTACAGAACAGCCCAGTAAATCTCAAAGTGCAATGCAAAATAAGCGGATTTAGCAGTCTGCAAATCATATAGCATGAAGGAGAGGCAACCGATTCAGAAGAGCATTTTGACTGAAAAGAATTCACTTTTTGCTTGTATGGAGAATGTGACGCCTGAGGCAATAAAAGTTCTTGAATTCGCCACACCATCCACCAACCAACCACTAAAACCATCCCCAGAACAGGTTGGAGATAGGTTGATTAGATGCTGGATGTAAATTGTAATCAGGGACAGGTAGTTGGATATCTTCTTAAATGCGAAGGTATTATGAAGGTATGTATACCAAGAGAAAAGTTCCATTTGTATGGCTCATAACTCTCACCAGTCCCTGCACACGTTATTACACGTATTATACTTGCTGTGAGTTTACGTTTGTGGCCATATCATAAAGAGGAGTGACGACCATAAGAGGAGGTGGAGATGCAAATAATCTCCTGCCTGTGTGAGTGAACATATATATACCTACGTTTGCGAGGTTTGCTTGCTTGTTGGCGTCGTTGCTGACAGAGGAGTATTTAAGTTTAACCAATATCAAAGATAGCATGGAACAAGCCATGTGAAATTCCCTTAAAAATGCTGTGTGCGAAAAAGCTCAAGGTCAACCCGGGATGGATGTACTAACTAATGCTAACCAAAGATACTTTAGTTGGCAAATGCTAGAGTTTATGCATAACATAACATTGAACTGATCGTTGAACGCTTACGAGGTTGTTTAATACTTGATCATATACGATCTTCTACATATTCTGCTTCAAATGTGTTGTGTTATTGCAAAGGGAGTTCAACTCTCGATTCTCAGAGACCATCCAACTCGTCTTTTTAGTCAACACTAGTTTATCCAGTCAGTCAGTCACACCAAGAGTACATTGGTCTTATCGTACCACAGACACAAATCTACTCTCTCTTGTGCTCTTTACTTACTTTCTGAGATTTGCAAGTTTTTACTTATCTTGCAAAAACGTTTCATAGATAACCCACCCAATTTATTACATTAATAATCTTATTACCTTATCTCCATTATTACTATATGTAAGTGCTATATTCATGTGGATTATTTTCCATGAAACTAGTATAAAATTGTTCATTCATCCAACTAGCGTAAATGAAGCTTTTGTAGATACTGAGACTGTTAAAGGTTACTAGTGCAAATTACGATCGGGCAGTATCGGTTCGGGGAATGTGAGGCATGTGAAGTAGAGCTGCTGGCAATACCGACCGACCTCAATATTGTGTCAACTACTCGGATAACATAAACCGGCATAGAGTCCACTAACGCCAAAGCGAGCAGTGCACGGTGAAAACTCGGGTTCAGTGTGCGTTCGAAGCCCGATCCGTGAATTTGCAATAACCAAGTTGTGCAAATGTGAATCCAGTTCTCTAGTTGGCCCGGCTTTAAACTGTGACCATTTACTGTGTGATATTAAACCGGTGCGCGTGTGTATTTAATACATACCGTACTGAATACAAGAAAAGAAGATAAAGTTATAGTTGCAGCTTAGGCTGGCCTAATGGTGTTAAAAAATAATATTCTAAATAAGCCCTATTCCCTAACGAACAGGAAGAGAATTCCGAACAGAGATTATTTTGATTTAAATCCGTGATTTTATTGGAATTCCTTTGTTCCCCAGTCCAAATTGAAAGAAAGTCAAGTTCAATAGCGAATGTCACGAAAACCCACAATTCGGGTTGTTAATGTACATAAACAAAGATACATGCTCTTTCCTTAAGAGTTCCGTTTATTTCATGTGAATTATTGATAAGCTCCAAATGGTTTTGACCGATGAAAATTTAATGTGATTGCCTACTATGCTGGATTGCCCACTTCATAGAATTATACATTGACTGGCCATTTGATTGTGAACTGGTGAACTCATGCTCATGTTTTGAACGTGTCTTCCTTCCTTCAACACTTAAATTCGTCACGTCTCTTACGTACCTGAGAATCTGGTGCTTTATTCTGAATGAAAGTTTTTTTGCAAACCCGATGAAAGATATACTTATTCTAATAAAATAAGAAATACGAAAAGTACCTGCTACATATTATAACGAATCAGAAATTTCACTTTTCATACCACATTACCTAGTCAGCCAACAAAGAAGGAAACGTATTAGGGATTCCCATTACATTGACACTGATAGACATTGTTTGACAAATTTGACTCAACTTTTCTGTGGTCAGTCAGTTAGGTCAGCTCTTTTTACATAACAGTCTACGTATAAAGCCAGTCGTCATTCCTAAAAAGTGGTGCTATTTTTAATTGTAATTCGAGTTTTGAAAATTTGTAATGTTTAAGCTTCACCCAGGAATAATAATTTGATTGCGGATTGTGAAACAGAGGAGACTTGTTACGCAAAATAAAATCTACCAAAACAGTTCCATAGTTAGGACAAGTATATTTTGCAGGAAAGTGGGATATTTTGTTTGTGAATCAAAATTTCTTCAACAAACTGAATTCAATGGCAATAACTTCGAACTGAAAAACGCCACACAACAAGATTACAATTTTATAATTGTTTTCTGTTGGATGCGATTTGCAGAGTCAGCCTAGCTGACCTTATAAATTACGAAAATTGATTTTATATCTTACTCTGTCGGGCTTCAGCCTATAAAAAATTCTTCCAAAATTGCTACCAAAGTCTTCAACCTGTCTAAAAAACAATCCGCCAAGATGCGGAAAGAGAAACCAATGATGAGTGTCACAGCGATTATACAAGGAGCACAAAATCACTGTTATCCCCGGACTAGTATGACACGTAAGTACCAATACACATTAACACCATGTCATGCAAACGCCTAATGTTCAAATCAAGGGAAGTTGGTTTTCAATTAATCAATGGAATGTCCTCATGTCCTCCTCTCACTCCGGCAGCAGGTCATGATTCGACCGAGGTCAAGGTCTCGTTGATTACTTTAGCTTCATTATATCGCTTTTCAACCGAAAAGTCGATATCCTGGGTGGATGAGTGTAAGGAATGCATAGTTAGGTTGTCAACTAAAGCTACCTTACTCCATCAGCCAATGTTTTTCCAGTATTTTTATTGCAATCTCCGTCTCTCAGTAAAAAGAACTGCAGGATTTTATCGCAAGGATGAATGAAATTTATCAGTTCTTTATACTATACTGAAGCAACTAAAGGGAACAATTTATCAACTTCTTTCCTACAAAGCAGAAAGAAATGCTTCAAATTTCATATCCACACACAACCTACAAACTCCATGTCCTGCCTTCGACGTGTCAAGTCCATTGATTGATCTTTTCTCCCGATCGATCGCCGTTTTCGGCAAGCTGACATTTTGCTCATTTTATTGATAGAAACGATAATTTTATTCGGTCGAGTTTGTTTTACACGTTTATAACATACGACACAACTATGCAACGTAAAAGAGCACACGTTTTATAACCAAAAATTAAGTTGATGTAACCGAGCTGACTGGAGTCGCTGAACTTAACTTCACAAAGCCTCGTTACATCATCGTTTAGCACTTTTGGGACAAAGTTGAGGAGTGAATATTGACACAAAAATGTGTAAATCGATTTCCTCTCCACGTCTCTACTTTAAAATTATTCTTTCCTTTAATGTTCCTTTGCTTGTGGTTAGTCACTTTTTACAGGTAATAGTTTATCTCTCGAAAGGTTTTACGTAGCGTTCCAGTATTCGGTTATACTTACGTGTACTGGACACTGAAAAGGATAACGACCTTAGAGATTTATACCACAACTGTACAAGTCCCCAAAAACATGTTCAATCAATTGTACGAATCAATCATATTACTGCTTCTTAAGATGGCATCTGTTATGTTTTCTACTGATATGATTTTAAAAACTGTTAAGTTTTTAAACTTTAAATAGTCCTCTAACCGTTATAAATACACCATGATATGATTTTATTAAATAATATTTTTATTTCCGCTGGAAATTTGGCCGAAAATTGTCAAACTATGGCACTTATGGCAGACTGTTGTTTTCCCAACAAGCTAATGTTCGGTCAGGAAAATGGTGATGTGTATGTCGTTATCTAAAACAAATGGTTACATTTTCTTTGGGGAAAAAGTATTACTTCCAAATAATTAAATTACAGAGTTGTCTGAGGTTTTCAAATAGTCCAAAGTTGTGAAATTCATAGCGTGCTTAGAAGTTGATAATTTTAATCAATGTTGTATGTCATCAAATCGTATAATAATGATGATTGAATGTTATGTTATCTGCTCAACACAGATGAAAACAGAGATGTAAATACATTTGTTTACATCTATTTTGGTTGAAACCAGTGCTATAATATGCATAAAAATGACTATGCATAATTTATTTACCAAATGTATTTAAATTCAGAATATCTAAAGAGTTGCACTGTTGAAATGATTGTTTTCGTTATCAATCAAGCGTCCCTGGTACGTATTACTCCAGCAGCCTGCAATGCCAATATTTCATTGTCATCCTTGCTTTGTTTATATTATACTAATGTTTCCTATTTATGCAATATATTATATGAAGAATTCAAAACTGCAGTGCAAATTGAGAAGCCTGCTGAAGATGAAACTAGTATTGTATGTAATTGAATAATACATCATAATAGATGGCCTCGTTTGTAGTGTGCAAACTCCTGGTTGAGGTTATTAGAGTCGTGCGACTGCATTTATTAGCTAATGAGGCTAAAGGTTGTTAACTGTGCAATTGTTAAAGCTCAGATTTGCTGCAGTTAATGTCTATTGAAATTCAGCAATACAACCATCTATCACTCTGCAGTTCATATTCTGGTCACTGTCCAGCGAATTGCATAATTACCTACATTTTGCAGTGGACTGGGCTGAATTGACAGAAATAATATAATGTGGTTGAAACTTCCTGATGGTTGGTTGTTGAAATGATATTTTAGTGCTCAGCTCAAGGTTAGAGGCAGAATTTCGTCTGAAGGACGCAGGTTCGTTTGAGTTTATTAAACTACAGGGAAGTTAGGTATGGGGAATTGGCAAAACCTTTTATAATCTACAGCCAAGTCAAGTTCCAGACTACACGGTGACGGTCGTGTCGTAACTACTACTTCATTAACGGTTGCGTTGAATTGACGCAGTTCTGGTTTTAAATAGAACGAGTTTTACAAGTTTTCGGATTATCAAAATTTCTTCCTTCCCTGGGTTTGCTAATTGAGTTCTGTTTCAATTTGTAGCAATTTAAAAAAACACGCAGTAAATGAGACGAATTAAAATCTTTAATCTAAAACTTACAACCTCTTCATTAAGAAGGATATGTCAAATATTTTAAATATCGTATGGAGATTATTAGTCATGAAATGAGGGTATTCTGTACCTGAAGTCATGTTGGTTTAACAATAAAAAAAACAAACAAGTCCAGTATATGGATTAGACTGAATGGGCCATCAACGTTTGCACGAGAGGGTAAAAAGAACTGCGTAATCATAATCACCGGATAGCCTGGGGCAAGTTTTGCAGAAAGGCACAATACAAAGGTATTATATGGGAAGGTATATGGCACTACCTACCTTCCGGGCATTCAACTCCTTCTGGAAGGATAAATAAATTATAAAGCGTACATTCCAAAACGCCAACCCACCTGAATCCAATTACGTCGTGTTCATGGCATTCACACTTTCTTCATTGGTCATTAAGCATTGATGTCATTACAATTGCTACCTTTTCGCCAATTTTGCACTTCAACGTTTGATCTTGACTTTGATATTCTACCGTGTCAATTTTGTATGGTAGGTTACGCCTTCAAAATGGTCATCCACACATCACCAATTATATTAGATATTAGCAGATTCTATTTATTTTTATTGATTGGTTTGACTCAGTTACATAAGTCTTCTCACTTCGTAAAGATGTAATTCGACTATGATATAGTAAGGTCATGCTCATGTATAGGATATCAATCAATCAATGTTAGGAAGATAGGACTTCTATTTAAAACGAACTAAACCTGGTATTTGTTTACCCCTGGTTGTCGGAGTATATGATGCCATTATTTATAAAATTCGTAGAGTATGTATCAGCCAAACCCACCTCTCATGTTACTATTATTATGATAGCGACGCCGTGCAAGTTTTGGTTAGGATATCAGTTTACAGAATTTCAATTCAACTAGGAAATAAAAATAACTTAACATAAATGGTGACGTTTCGTGTTGTATATGGCTGGTTTCGGGTCATTTAGCGATAACTTGCATTATTTACTACGACAGCAAAAGAGAAGAATTAAGTTGACATAGGACTGTACATCTTTTTCCTGATACAGCGAATTCATATACGCGTGGAATGAGGGCAGTCGGTAAATCAATAGCAAAACGAAGTGTAACTTTGCCTCTGTGCTCCCATTTCGTTCGCACTCTAAAGGGACAAATGGGACCGCTTCTAAAATACAGCCATTGGCCTTGCACAGGAGAAAGCAGGGAAAGTGAGTCAAAGTGAAGAACGCCTATGTTAGTTGGGGAAAGGAATGACCTGAAAACGAGACCAACATTTGCTCTGTAACAGACATTGAATCCGCTCCAGTTCCGAATCTTGGGGAGGATGCAAGCGTATTATTTAAGGCTCTCGTTTCTGGAAAATAGGTCACGTCCTGCATCTTAATGGACAAGAAACCATTCTTATTATCTCAATTTCTGGCAATTATATATATAGGGAAAAAGAAAATATCTGTTCTTATGATTATAAATGTTGGAATATTTGTATTGAGTTGAAACTGTATAATGGACGAGGATAATGTTAATACTTATAAGGAATAGAATGCTTTAATTTCAAGTTGCATGATTCTCTTTTCAACAAACTTTAGAACTATTCCAACGCCTGGATTTCTAGGTCAAGAAAATTTCACGGCGATGAGGGGAGGAATTACAAAAAGTTGGAATAAGTGATAAAGAGGCAACTGCTGGTCT
>JAQIWQ010000652.1:0-14748 GCA_034695825.1 Folsomia inoculata
AATGCTACCTTGTATTCATACATATCATCAACACGTTTCCCTGGTGCACGAATGCTGAAGCCGAAATCGGATATTTTCGCGACACGTCTATGGTTTAAAAGGATGTTTCGAGCAGCAATGTCTCGGTGAATGATTTTCATATCGTGCAGATAGGAAAGGCCTTTGACGATATCAATGCACCATTGTACTCGTTTTTTCTGTTAACGCATTGAATTAATTCTGATGCTATACTCAAATATAGCATATATTTACTAGCTTAAGCCCCCGCCTTCTTTTTCAATTCTTTCATACCCCCCTTACATATCAATGGTGGCTATGCCTATTCAGGAGGTGGGGTTTTATCGAAGACGTTGCTGATCTATAGGAACGATATTATCGAGGGGGATACCAATCCCACCTCTACAGGCCCACCTCTATAGGCCCGTCTTCACGGGTTCAACTTCATTTGTAATGGTATAGAATTGTAATAAGATTCCAGTTACCTGAACAACATTGGTGTTCTGTTTTATGTAGGACAGTAAGGTTCCATGCCCCATATACTCCAAAAGTATTTTCGATTCTGCAATGCTGTGCTTTTCTGTGCTGAAATCTTAGAATAGAAACCACATTGCATTCAATAGTCGCCAGTGAATTTTTCATTTACCTTCGGTCACAACGCCCAGTAACTGAACGACATGGTCATGTTTCAAAGTTCCCAACAAGTTTATATCTGTAATCGCTTCATTATAATCCTTTTTATAGATCTTAAGTGCAGCCAACTTCCCGTTTATTGTAACTGTTACAACGGTGTAAAAGTTTGAGTCACAAATTAAACATTAATAGTTCAGAGATTTATTTGGCTGACCTTGTGCCACCACGGCGGATGTTCCCTGCCCTAGCAACTTTCCGGTTGGAACAAAACATTGCTCCGATATCTGATGAATTATCGACACCACTTTCAGTGGATTTGTCATTTCTAATTCGTGACTTGTAAATCCGTTTAGCCAGTCTTTTTCTGGCTTTTTTGGTTGGGTTAGGTTTGCTCGGATAAGTGCCACTTGTCAAGTGGTTGGAAATATGGTCTTGTTATCTCGTATGAAATGGAATTTGAATACGTGTCCGGTACTTATCTAATCAATTCCAGCTTATTAAGCAAACACAATTAATCGAGGAATGATAACATCAATCAAATCTGCGACGTATATTTTTCTGTATACTTTTTTATTGATTTCAGCAAAGTGTAGCGAATCTGCATTACATTCATTTCATTTCATTTCACCTTTATTTAAGTGTAAATAAGAATCAGTTTAATAAACTGGTTTGCATCTCATGACACCATGGGTATACAATTTAATAAGCTAACTAATACTAATTATTATCAATGATATATATTAATTATTTTATCTAGGTTAACAACCACTTATATTTGAATTTGTCATTTCTTTTCTTAATAATCAATTGTTTGCATAACTCAACAAAAGACGGGTGCTCTACATTAGAATCCCAATTTACAATACAATACAATTTTTAGCACTTAGCCATATCCTCAGTAACTTAGACTCAGTAGCTTAGATAACTGTAAGCTATGGAAAATGGTTTCGTGGCAGGATTCAAGAAACCTCGGGTTGTATTCCCAACACTGGTACCCAGTTGTTTAATTGGGATTATGGGTTTTATCAAGTTTTGTATTACCGAAAATAACACGAAACCTTTAATTCTTTCCTTGCACCATCGTTGCCTGCTTCGTTGCCCACAAATTGTAAAATACAAGAGAAATAGAAATGAAATATTGTCCTTGCATGTGTTCTCATATTCTAAAAAGCTTAAATTTCAAATATCCAAACTATCTAAAGCCAACAGTTCAGCCCTATTTTTGCTCTAAATTGTGTGTTTAATAATAACACCAAATAATCAAATTTGTCGAAGCCCTCCTAATGTAAAACCCTAGCTTTTATTATAGGGGGACCAACCATATAGATTAGATAATTTAATTAAGCATCCTATCAGTATTCAAAATTGTATCACGAAAGACCTACTCGGCCCTGTGTTAGTACGGAGTAGGCATTCGCTCGGGCTGTCAGATAAAGGGTAAACTGGCTACAGGTCTTACTCCACGTTAGTGGCAAGAGTGAATCCTGCTAGAGTCCCCCACATCTTTATGAGAAGGCTCAACTCTGAGAGTATGAACAAGGTTACAAATATGTAATTCACCATCTTCGTAAATTATTTGAATAATCGGTCAAAATTCCATTATGTATTCCTATTTATAATGATGATTTATGTTATGTGTTATGTCCCCGTTGGGAGACCAGCTTCGGCTGAAACGGTATGACGATAAAGCAAAACAAACAAACAAACAAATATGGTTGATAAAACCATGGGCAGATATACCTTGCGTCAAATACGTTTGTTGATTTAAACATTAACTATTCAGGTAGATCCTGTAATATGAGCTAATCACAATGACCTCAACGTTTGGAAATGATTAAGAGATGACTCGTACGCACCTAATGATTAAGTTGCTTTAAATTCTAATTAGGATTGTTAAGCATCTCCAGTTCCGCTGAAACAATTTCCAGACGCTCCTGGTAATGGGATTTATCCAAATCAAACAAAAGCTGCGCTCGACGTAACTTGTGTTCCAAATTTAGCTTCTCCTTCTTCAGTTCTGATATTTTTATGGTAGGACAACAATTGGTGGAAATTGCGTCTTCTACTAAATTTTGTGAATTTTATTGTAAAATTGAACAATTCTTTTCTGGATTTGTACCTGCTGATTGCTTGGTTGAATGTCTCTTCATCTGACGCGGTGATGAACTAATGGATTGTGGTCGTTTTTCCTGCAAAATGAATGATACAAATATGGCTATCAACATATCCGTAAAAGCATGAAATGCATAAATAGATGTTCGTCACAGTCGACTACACCAGCAGGCCATAAAAATAGCCCATCTCCTCTATGGAATCCAATTATACATAGACATAGCATTCGCGTAAGATATTGATATAACATACCTGTTCAATTCTTGTAAATTCTTTAATACATTTCTCCGTTGCAATTGTGTCTTCATTAGCTGAACCAAGAATTCGACGTTGTACTGGCAAAACATGTTCTATCATTTTTAAGCCCTTCGTAGATTCACCTAAATTAAAATAGGTCTGACCCAAATAATACTGGGTTATTGTGAATTTGTGGGTTTCCATCTGGGCGTTCTTTATCCTTTCATCCAAAGCAAATTTAAAATGTGTTACTGCATTTTCGTAGTCTCTAAGCTGGAAGTAACAGTACCCAAGTTTGTGGGATGCTTGTATAGCGCTTTCTGGATCATTATCCTTCTGCCAATCCAGTATTTCAGTAAGAGATGTCAAAGCTTCTTTCGGACGACCCTGTGCGACTATTACGCTCGCTATGTTTGCTTCCGTTCTTTTAATTTCCCGGAGCCATTTGGTGTTGTCACAGTCGGAACTGTTCAGTTTCATCCAACCATCTAAAACTTCTTCATACTTTTCATTTGCAACATCGTATTTCTTTAGAGAATAGTATGCATTAGCGATGGCGTGTAAAGTATGTAAGGTTTGCGCGCTGGTGGTTTGAATGTCCTTTTGTTTTCGATGCTTGAATAATTTATTTAGAATTTCTAAACTATCGGCGTCTCTTCCAATTCGTTGTAAAGCAAGTGCCATTCTGTTCTTCAAAATCAGTTCAAAATCATCTGAATCTTGTATCGGAAATTTGTAATGGAGATTAAGTGTCTCTTCAGCAAACTCCAGGGTTTCTTCGTAAAGACCTTTTTTGTCCATTCGCAGGAAAATAGCCTCTGAAACTTTCTGTAAGTCTAGAATGTGTTTCGGTTCGGAATAGCAGTGAATCCACATGCACTTTACATGACCCAGTTCTGATGTATCCATATTTTCTAAGCAAAGTTTCACAAGAATATCAATAACATGTGACCTGTCAGGGTTACGATTGACTACGTGTTTTAAATATTTTTGGCGAACAGTATGAATTTGGTAGTAATCGTTCATAATCAGACACAAAGATTTCAGCATTTCGACGCTTTTATTGTAGTTTTCCAACAATTCTTCGGAGGGATTAAGTTTTCTTAAAAAGGAGACATGGATATTGCTGTTATTCACGCAAGCCAAAACTTGAAGCATTCTCCATGCGCAATTATTTTCTTTAGGAAAAGAAATTTCTTGAACACGTTTTATAGTGTGGTTTAGTTTGTCGGCAACTGTTTCATCAACATAAAGACAATCGATATACTGGTCGATGTAATGCTGCATTTCTTTCCCTGGGTTCCGCTGTTTTTGATCCTCAATGTAGTTCACTGCCTGTTCTAGTAGTAACGGGTAATTTTCCACAGATCGGCAAAGATCCGTCACACCCATTTCATGATCATTGAGTTTCGACGTGACAAACTCCGCAGCTTCATCATCTGTTAGCGTTGCAAGTTTTATACAGACCGGTTTTATACTACAACAACGGGGTTTATTTAATGAAATCTCTTCAAAACGTTGGGTTGCGATGACCCTGAAATTATTGGACACTAATGTTTCAATAATCGGAGCTACAGACTGAAAAACGTCTTTCGCAATTCCATCTAGGACAAGAATTGATTTATGATGGGCGTCACCTTCCACAATAACATCAAGTACTTCTTGCAATATCTTAGTCAAGTCTCTAGGTTGCTTGTCAGATGTAAGAAGCGCATTTTGGTCTAATTCTCGTATAGAATTCTCAAAATTATCGCTTGGACCGCAATCGATCCAAATGCAATTGGAGCTGTTTTTTACATCAGCTGTATTCAAGAATTGAGCTAATAATTCGGTTTTCCCCATTCCTGGGATTCCATATATTATTACAAGATTTCCACTGGTTTCCTTATACACTTCTTTTAATCGTTTCAGTTCATCGATTCTGCCGCAGAAAACTGGCGCTTTGTAAGGAATTTTGTACCATTTGAGTTTTCTGAATTTTTCAAGTCGAAGCACCTTTTCTAATATTAAATGGATTTGTTAACAAATTACAAAATTGAAATTTTGGCGATCCAAACTTACCGGCTGCACTATAGAATTTGCAACTTCTCAACGCGTTCACCATCTTCTGAACCACTTCTGGTTCGGAAACTGTTTCACTACGCAACTTGAGTAGGAGTTCTCGGGTTAATTCTTCAATTCCCGTCTGGTAAAATCTTTTATCAAAGTTTATAAGCGATGAGTTGGCCGTTTCACCGAAAGCAATCCGAAAAACTTGTTTCAAGTCTTTTGATACGGGGGGATCATCTGACAGAATGGACGCAATTTTGTACAAAATACCAGACATTTTGGTAAATTTATCCTGGTTTCCGAGACTATAGCCTGTTGGAAAATCGATCACGTGTTTTTGATAATGTATTTCATCCTCAGAGTTGAGTCGGATCGACAGTTTCTCAAATCCATCCAATCCGAATCCGAATTTTTATATGAAAAAAACCATCCGATCCGAATCCGAATATTTTTATATAAAAAACATCCATCCGATCCGAATCCGAATTTTTATATGAAAAAAATTTCCATCCGATCCGAATCCGAATATTTTTATATAAAAAACATCCATCCGATCCGAATCCGAATTTTTATATGAAAAAAATATCCATCCGATCCCAATCCAAATTTTTATATGACAAAAATATCCATCCGATCTGAATCCGAATTTCCGTTGGTTTGGAAAATCTGATCCGATCCGAATGATTCGGATCGGATTGGATCGGATATTTTATACGAAATTCTATTCGAACCAACTCTGACTCACTCACACTCTCACGGCAGTCTCAAAAATGCCAATAGGAACTGAAACTAAACTTCAACTACCGAAGAGAGGAAATTATAAGTAAAAACATCCGATCCGAATCCGAATTGATTTTATTAAAAAATATCCGTCCGATCCGAATCCGAATTTAGTTTAATAAAAAATGTCCATCCGATCCGAATCCGAATTTATTTTAATAAAAAATATCCATCCGATCCGAATCCGAATTTATTTTAATAAAAAATGTCCATCCGATCCGAATCCGAATTTGTTTTATTAAAAAATATCCATCCGATCCGAATCCGAATTTCCGTTTGATTGAAAAATCCGATCCGATCCGAATGATTCGGATCGGATCGGATGGATATTTTATCCGAAATTCGGATATCCGACTCAACTTTTCAAACCCTATGATATACACATTTAAAATCCGGCAATGATCATCTTTTTAATACTATTCATTTATACCTAACATATGACTATCGCGAAGAAGATGAATTTTTGATGACAGTGTAGAGCGAGAACAAGTTGAATTAGGCGATATACTGGTATCTGACGTATCGCTTTTATTTCCTTCATTTGAGGTTGTACTGGTATCTGACGTATCGCCCCTATTTCCTTCATTTGAGGTTGTAATGGTGTCTGACGTATCGCCACTATTTTCTTGATTTGGGTTTAATATATCTTCTAATTTAGATCGGATCACCGATAATTTTGGACGGATTCTGTGATCCACGCAGAATATGCCCAGGAGAAAAAGTTGATTGTCCGGTGTAAAGGGTGGCATGGAATGATTGCATGGGTTACCCCCATTCAGTATAAATTTCGCAGCTTCCTGGATTAAAAGTGGTGGACTTCTTGTATTCTCAACATACATGGAATAACAAGATTGTACTAGTTGCTTACGGATTTGGTTTGGCAGAATTCGTATGGAGTTTTTCCATTTTCAAATATTTCCCAAATTGTGACTCCCAGTGCCCAGATATCAGAATATGCAGAAAAATGTCCAAAACAAGTGCTGTCTTGTACATATCCCAATAAACTTTCTTTCGGGCACCATCGAGTCGGTAATTTTAACACGTCTGCTTCCTATGAGTATTCATACTTTTTATACCTCCCCATGAAAGACAAATGATTAGATATAAATGCTACCTTGTATTCATACATATGATCAACACGTTTCCCTGGTGCACGAATGCTGAAGCCGAAATCGGATATTTTCGCGACATGTCTATGGTTTAAAAGGATGTTTCGAGCAGCAATGTCTCGGTGAATGATTTTCATATCGTGGAGATAGGAAAGGCCTTTGACGATATCAATGCACCACTGTACTCGTTTTTTCTGTTAACGCATTGAATAAATTCTGATGCAATACTCAAATGTAGCATATATTTACTAGCCTAAGCCCCCGACTTCTGGGCGGAATTTTTCAATTCTTTCATACCCCCCTTACATTGGGGATGGAGTATCGAAGAAGAATATCGATAGTGGTTGTGCCTATTCAGGGGGTGGGGTTTTATCGAAGGGGTTGCTGATCCAAAGGAACGATATTATCGAGGGGGCTACCAATCAAACCCCTGTTGGCCCACCTCTATTGGCCCGTCTTCACGGGTTCAACCTCACTTGTAATAGCATAGAATTGTAATGCGATTGAAGTTACCTGAACAACATTGTTGTTCTGTTTTATGTAGGACAGTAAGGTTCCATGCCCCATATACTCCAAAAGTATTTTCGATTCTGTGATGCTGTGCTGTTCTGTGCTGAAATCTTAGAATAGAAACCACATTACATTCAATAGTCGCCAGTGAATTTTTCCTTTACCTTCGGTCACAACGCCCAGTAACTGAACGACATGGTCATGTTTCAAAGTTCCCAACAAGTTTATATCTGTAGCCGCTTCATTATAATCCTTCTTATAGATCTTTAGTGCAGCCAACTTCCCGTTTATTTTAACTGTTGCAACGTTGTAAAAGTTTGAGTCACAAATTAAACATTAATAGTTCAAAGATTTATTTGGCTGACCTTGTGCCACTACGGTGGATGTTCCCTGCCCTAGCAACTTTCCGGTTGGAACAAAACATTTTTCCGATATCTGAGGAATTATCGACACCACCTTCAATGGATTTTCAATGGATTCCGTGGACATTTGTAATTCGTGATTTGTAAATCCGTTTAGCAAGTCTTTTTCTGGTTTTTTGGTTGGGTTAGGTTTGCGTGGGTTGGTTACTTTATCCTCGTGTTCCAACTTTATCTTCTGCTTCTCCAGTTCTGATATTTTTATGATAGGACAACAAGTAGTGGGAATTGCGTCTTGAACTAAATTTTGTGAATTTTATTGTAAAATTGAACAATTTTTTTTCTGGATTTGTACCTGGTGATTGCTTGGTTGAATGTCTCTTCATCTGATGCGGTGATGAACTCATGGATGGTAATCGTGTTTCCTGCAAAACGAATGATACAAATTATGGCTATCAACATATCCGCATGAAATGCATAAATAGATCTTCGTCACAGTCGACTACGAAAGCCGCTGGGCCAAACTTGCAGGCCACAAAAATGGCCCACCCCCTCTATGGAATCCAATTATACATAGACAAAGCATTCGCATAGGATATTGATATAACATACCTGTTCAATTCTCGTAAATTCTTTAATAAATTTATCCGTTGCAATTGTGTCTTCATTAGCTGGACCAAGAATTCGAAGTTGTACTGGCAAGACTTGTTCTATCATATTTAAGCCCTTCGTAAATTCACCTAAATAAAAATAGGTCTGACCCAAATAAAACTGGGTTATTGTGAATTTGTGAGTTTCCATCTGGGCGTACTTTACCCTTTCATCCAAAGCAAATTTGAAATGTGTTACTGCATTTTCGTAGTCTCCAAGCTGGAAGTAACAGTATCCAAGTTTGTGGGATGCTTGTATAGCGCTTTCTGGATCATTATCCTTCTGCCAATCCAGTATTTCAGTAAGAGATGTCAAAGCTTCTTTCCCCTGTGCGACTATTACGCTAGCTATGTTTGCTTCCGTTCTTTTAATTTCCCGGAGCCATTTGATGTTGTCACAGTCGGAACTGTTTAGTTTCTTCCAACCATCTAAAACTTCTCCATACTTTTCATTTGCAACATAGTATTTCTTTAGAGAATAGTATGCATTAGCGATGGCGTGTAAAGTATGCAAGGTTTGCGCGCTGGTGGTGTGAATGTCCTTTTGTTTTCGATACTTGAATAATTTATTTAGAATTTCTAAACTATCGGCGTCTCTTCCAATTCGTTGTAAAGCAAGTGCCATTCTGTTCTTCCAAATCAGTTCAAAATCGTCTGAATCTTGTATCGGAAATTTGTAATGGAGCTTAAGTGTCTCTTCAGCAAACTCTAGGGTTTCTTTGTTCAGACCTTTTTTGTCCATTTGCAGGAAAATAGCCTCTGAAACTTTCTGTAATTCTAGAACGCGTTTCGGATCGGAATAGCAATGTAGCCACATGCACTTTACATGACCCAGTTCTGATGTATCCATATTTTCTAAGCAAAGTTTCACAAGAATATCAATAACATGTGACCTGTCAGGGTTACGATTGACTACGTGTTTTAAATATTTTTGGCGAACAGTATGAATTTGGTAGTAATCGTTCATAATCAGACACAAAGATTTCAGCATTTCGACGCTTTTATTGTAGTTTTCCAACAATTCTTCGGAGGGATTAAGTTTTCTTAAAAAGGAGACATGGATATTGCTGTTATCCACGCAAGCCAAAACTTCAAGCATTCTCCATGCGCAATTATTTTCTTCACGAAAAGAAATTTCTTGAACACGTTTAATAGTGTGGTTTAGTTTCTCGGCAACTGTTTCATCAACATAAAGACAATCGATATAATGGTCGATGTAATACTGTATTTCATTCCCTGGGTTCCGCTGTTTTTCATCCTCAATGTAGTTCACTGCCTGTTCTAGTAGTAACGGGTAATTTTCTACAGATCGGCAAAGATCCGTCACACCCATTTCATGACCATTGAGTTTCGACGTGACAAACTCCGCAGCTTCATCATCTGTTAACATTGCAAGTTTTATACAGACCGGTTTTATACTACCACAACGGGGTTTATTTAATGAAATGTCTTCGAAACGTTTGGTTGCGATGACTCTGAAATTATTGGACACTAATGTTTCAATAATCGGAGCTATAGACTGAAAAACGTCTTTCGCAATTCCATCTAGGACAAGAATTGGTTTATGATAAGCGTCACCTTCCACAATAACATCAAGTACTTCTTGCAATATCTTAGTAAAGTCTCTAGGTTTCTTGTCAGACGTTAGTAGCGCATTTTGGTCTAATTCTCGTATAGAATTCTCAAAATTATCGGCGGAACCGCAGTCGATCCAAATGCAATTAGAGCTGTTTTTTACATCAGCTGTATTCAAAAATTGAGCTAATAATTCAGTTTTCCCCATTCCTGGGATTCCATATATTATTACAAGATTTCCACTGGTTTCTTTATACACTTCTTTTAATCGTTTCAGTTCATCGATTCTGCCGTAGAAAACTGGCGCTTTGTAAGGAATTTTGTACCATTTGAGTTTCCTGAATTTTTCAAGTCGATGCACCTTTTCTAATATTAAATGGATTTGTTAACAAATTACAAAATTGAAATTTTGGCGATCCAAACTTACCGGCTGCACTAAAGAATTTACAACTTCTTAACGCCTTGACCATCTTCTGAACCACTTCTGGTTCGGAAACTGTTTCACTACGCAATTTGAATAGGAGTTCTCGGGTTAATTCTTCAATTCCCGTCTGAGACAATTTACTATCAAAGTTTATAAGTGATGAGTTGGCCGTTTCACTTAAAGCAATCCGAAAAACTTGTTTCAAATCTTTTGATACGGGGGGATCATTTAACAGAATGGACGCAATTTTGTCCAAAATACCAGACATTTCGGTAAATTTACCCTGGGGACTTTGGTCGAAATTTGAATTATTGCAGTGTTAACTTTATTAATGTAACCAACGGTTTGTGCATTGTAAGTTGGAAGCTTCGCAGTTTTAATCTTATCTTCACATTGATTGTTCTTGTAACCTGTCAATCATGGTAGTTGATATGGGAGCCCAACAGGAATTTAGTGTTATCAATGT
Source organism: Folsomia inoculata (assembly GCA_034695825.1). Taxonomy (NCBI): domain Eukaryota; kingdom Metazoa; phylum Arthropoda; class Collembola; order Entomobryomorpha; family Isotomidae; genus Folsomia; species Folsomia inoculata. The sequence continues at coordinate 10,902 of JAQIWQ010000652.1, forward strand.
GCCTGAGCCACTTGAAACCTTAGGTCGATTTACACCTTGTCGCCGTTTATCCTAGACAAAAACCGAACAATAAAAACAAACAATGGACGATCAACACACTTCGCAGAAATATGAGCAAAATTAATCTTGACGCTTAACGAGCAAATTTAGTTTGAATGATGTTGAACGAAAGGCAAAAAAACGTTGATAAATACTCTTTCGCTTTATTGGTATTATTGTTTGCTTTTTACTTACTCGTTTGCTTTACAGTCGACTCGGTAAACCTACTAACCAGTAAAAAATAAGCACAAAGTAAACTGGTGCATGACAGTAATCTCGATGAGGGGATCAATGACGTCTTCAAAACTTTTACATCGCATGGTAAATTTTGGTTGTTTCCCAAAAACTGTATTAGAGGCAGGATATATCGACCACAGGATTTGGATACATAATAAAACTCGGTTCTTTACTATTGGATTTTATTGTTAAAAAAGGAATTTGCATCCAAGATATTCTTCCGAATGTGCTTTAGGAAGGAGTTCATTGTTGGCTTGAAATAGTTTCAATAGCACATAAAACGACAATATTCATAAAACCATTTTAAATATTCATATACAAATTGCAGAAAATTAAGTAGACAGTGTCGGTGCAAGCATTTTGAAGCTTGTAAATTTTTTCGGCAATATCATAAGAGTTTGCACTCTGTAATAAAAGATACGGATTGGATAAACATACGAACAACTGATACCGAGGCTTTTCAATTTGCATACAGATAAGGTCGAAAGTGGATGCAAATATCTATTCTTTTCCATCCAACTCTAGTGAAACCGATAAAATTCAATAGCTCCCAGGAAAACCCCTCGGTATCGGTTTTGAGAGCAAACCCCTCGATTTATCGAACCATGATTTCTTTCAGGCAACCTCAATCCGGCATAGTTCAGGTTCTTCTGGAGCAACTTATTCCATTTCAAAGTTTTGACCATAAATATATTCATTTAATTGAAATGAACACAATTACTGAATTTAAAATTTTCCCACAAATCAATGAAGGTCCCAAAATTTACAAGGCGAAAATGCTTATTGTAAAAAATTAAATGCAATAAGGCAGGTTTTGTTTGGGAAAACACCGAAAACCCGAACCATTTACAAATTAAGACGGGTTATATGTCACCAATGTAATTTTGTAATATCAATGAAAGTCAATAATTAATGTGACGCAATTGATGTCATCTTCAACCTAAATTAGCAGTTGCCCAATTTATTAGGACAAAATATGTGTTTCTGGCTGTTGCGAAGACTGTTGGGTGGACAAAATTAAATAATTCTATCCATTTATTTTGTTTACAAATCCACATTAACTACTTCGTCATGCAGCAAATCGATATCAATCCAGATTCGGGTTTTTGCGACGGTTACTGAGGATGGACAGACAGACACGAGTCTTCCATATGCAACTTGGTTTGCACCCCGTAATAAAAGATAAGTATGAGATAAACGGACGAACAACTGATAACGAGGTTTTTCAATTTATATGCCGATAGTGTCAAAATTGGATGCAAATATCCATTCTTTTTCACCCAATGGAGTCACATATTACCGAATGAAAAAGGAGCAATCCATACTGGAAATAAGAGTTGCAATGCTTTCAATTAAGGATATTGCAAATACGTTGCTTGACGACTTATTGCTGTCTTCAAATTGGGAAAAGTTTTGTCAAGCCCTAGTACCTGACAGTCCATCAATATTTGGAGAAAAGGAGTACAAGTGCAATTAGCCAGATACTCCAAGAATGGGCCAACAGGGAAGGTGAACAAGCCACTACTAAGAATTTGGTAGAAACATTAGTCAAGCACAGATTGTTCACTGCTGCAGGTGGGTTGATATTGGTTAATTGGCTTTAAATGCTAATGTTTCAATAATGTTATTGACTACAGGAAAGCTCGAGCTGGAATACAACGTTGAGAAGAATACCATTGGACCGGATCCACCGTTTACGTAACCAACAGGACTGTATAATCTGTTGATCATGTAACATACGATAAGCCATAGAGCTTAATAAAGATTGAATTAAATTCTAATCTAAAGGCCAGACTTTTAGTGTTAATTGTTCATTAGTGTGTCCATTAGTGTAACTTCAATTCAGAAATAAAATGTTCCATCATGTTGAGTAAAACTGAAAGACCACGTGATTTGAAAACTAGTTTTAGTAAAATTTCGTAAAAAATCTAGTTCGAGTATTTTGAAATGTATTTAAGTACAGTACCCTGTTTTGTATTTTGTTGTTCAAAACTCATCATGTACATTATTTTGCGAATCATTTTTGAAACTGATGTTCACCAAACATATCTCATCTCAAACTCTTCACTCATCCTTAATTTCTAAAGAAATCACTGATTATGTCATTTCAGTCACACAAATAAACTATCATAGCAAGCTATAATTTAGGTTTGAACAGTATGAACAGGCATCGATAATGTTTATGTATTTGTGCATTTTCCAAATCAATTGCAATTCGGTCCACACTTATCCAATCAACTGATTACTATCCCAGGATTGCTATGGTAGATATGTAGTAAATGAATGGTGGAATGTACTCAACTTTAGGATATCAATCAATGTGTTGGTGTTTTAGTAACTCATTCCATGGAGATGGATGCCCAATGCGGCCTTGTCTTTATAAAGACTTTACCACCCGATCTGGCTATTTGGAATAACACTGTTGGAATATTTCAATTTCACCTGTAGTGTAATTTTGACACGGTACACTGCGGTCGACTGTACTTTTCGAAAATGTTGATGCCAATTTGAGTTACGATGATAGCATACGCTGCCACCTGTAGTTTGCATTGCAAGTTTTATACGGCGTTACTAATTCCACCCCATTCCACCACACCCCATTCCACCCTCAGCCCATTTCTAAAGTCCATGGTTTGTATGGCTAAATTGTATGGACTGTATAGCTAAAGTCCATGGATCGTATTTTCGTGCTTTAAAAACCTAACCTTTTAGGGATTGAATGACATTTTAGGGTGAACTGATATTTGTGGGGTGATGGGGTGGGGGTGGAATGGGGTGATGGGGTAGAGGTGGAATGGGTTGGTTTAATCGAATTTAAATTTAATTAAATGAGTAAATAAAATCTGCAATTTTTATAATGAATTTGAAAAGATGCAACATTTTAAGATTTCGTTGGAAGTTGAAAAACAAAAAATTGTTTCAAATAGTTATGAGATTATAGCGTTGCATATCATTTGAATAAATAATTTACAGAAATGAGAAGCATGAAAAGGCAACATTTGCAAGAAAAGTTGGTAAAAATGGAAAAATCAGAACGAATTCAACTCGTGCAGCATAGTTGACCCATTGCACAGTTGAATCATGCAGTTACAAAAGCCCTAATTAAATTAATCACTCTCTTTGGTGGCTATAAATATCCTATCTTGGTTAAAAAGTATATACTTCACTTGATCTTCACGTTGTTAAATTCAGTCGTAAACGCAGGTTTCACCTTAGCCAATGTGTCTGTGGTACTCTCTATTTGTACATACATATTTATTCACGGAACGTACATACATTTCCTAACCTTTTTAAGGTGGGTTGGGTGGGATAGGAATAAATCATTTCAGTAATATTTTGACCAGTGTACTGTTACCAAATTTAAAATTTTGAAAAACAAACTCACTTTAGCAACATTAACTGATGAAGCAGCCGTAATAAGTCACACACAATCCCTCCGGGGGGGCACCATTACGTTACAGTGATTTTTATTAGCAAAGCTCACCTCAAGTTTATTAATTCTCTACACCCCTGACTTTTTCGGTTTTGGTTGTCTAAAGATAAGGAATTCTTTGTGAATTATACATTATAT
>JAQIWQ010000653.1:0-14742 GCA_034695825.1 Folsomia inoculata
CAAAATGATGCCAATCAATGAAATATAAACTGCATAATTTTGGGACTGTGTAACCACCCAGTCGCGCCTTACGAATATGTAAATTGCTTATGCCAAATACCGTCATTGTTCGATTAAAGAAATATTCGAGTAATTAATTGATGGGGTAAATTTACATGCTTTGAACACTTTCGCCTTCAGTTTCCACATTTTGGTTAATTAGTTTTATCCTTCAGACTAATAAGTTCCTATTTCAATTATTAGTCTGGCATCAGAATATGATATTTATTACATATTCTTATGAATAAAAGTGCTTGTGTATAAGTAGATGTTTCTGCTTTGCATTGCTGGGTGGAACTAAAACAATGTTAGCAAAACAGCTTTCTTTGGCTGAATGTAATCAATTTTAGCACGCCGTTCACAAACCGGAAAAGGAGTGGTTCAAGGTTGAGTGTTGGTAAAAGGAAAAAATTTTGTTCATACAAGTATTGGCCCATGACTCAAGTTGTACCTTTCAGATAACAAAGGCGAGGTTTCCTTATTTATCCAACTACCACTTTAATTTATAGATTTTATTGCTATCGATCGATAATATAAGCGCTTACATATGCACTAGTAGGAGGAAGTAGGAAATGTGTTGGAGTGTGTTTTCAAGTTTATTTACTGTGACACACAATTACATACAAAAGTACTTGTGATGGTTGATACTTGAAAGCTAAACATGTAGCTAAAATCATATCGGTGTTCCAACGTAAAAGTCAGACATCGAGATTTTAACTCTGAGAAACTTTTTTATATAGTAACTCAAACACATATGTAAAAATAGAAAGACCGTACAATATTCCACACAATTGCAGTAAGGCTAAAACATACAAAAGTACCCCTAATTCAGCCTCTTCTTCTTGAAAATTGATCTTCCCCTCATTTTTAGCCCATTTGTTCCATATTGCTACAAGTCCTGTGTCTACCATCCATCGAAAACGGATTGAAACATAGTTGCGCTCGTGAGATGAAAATGCATACGACTTTTCATATCTAAGGAAAGTATCGGACCCTTTCATAAATGGCGGTTTTCTAGAGGGATGCAGACCCAGCCTTCGTCTAACACTGTTGGCTTCATTTAATTCGTTGGAAATAATATCATTTCGAATAACCACGCCGGTTTTGTTACAGCCTTTTAATAAATCGTAGCCAGTGAAATTCCCAATCTTGTTCACCTTCGGATATACGTTAATTTTTTGCATGACTTGGTAAAGTTGATTTGAATCATGATCATCTAGCATGGTTCGTATGCAATGCATCCTTAGTTTGTCCCAGGTTAGGGCGAATTCATAAGAATATAGACGATCGCGTTTGGTAAAGTTGTTTTTGAAAAATCCTTTGTCTTCGTAGGAAAATATTGAAAAATTGGCCAGGTCTAAAACCTTTTGATGAGTAAGGTGAGAGGTGGGAGGTTGTTTAAAGAAGGAGAGCAAGCAGCTCTTGTATGCGCTACTTAGGGTTAGAGCCGCCGTTAACCAGAATGCTACAAGGAGTTTAATGATAGTGCTGCCACCTTTTGTAGAGTTGTTTCCTTCCAATTTCACTCTGACAGCTTGATCGAAAATTACAAAGATAAGCTGACCGTTTTTGCGATTAACACTTCCTGAAAGATATGAGGCAAATGTTGTCATGGTTGTCAGCAATGCTATCCAAGTCCAAAGGTCGAAAGGTCGAAGGTATACTTTCCACAATGACGCCACTTTGACGCCGTCACAAGTGATGAAATTATACGAGTCACGTGCAGTGTAGATTACGTTGTCAGTCATAATTTCGGCTAAAGGGTCATTGATTCGAATGTCAAAATTGGATTTGTTGCCAAACACGTTAATTAACATGTTTGCAAAGCAGGTGTGACTTCCATTCTGAAGGAGCGTGTGCAGTATTCCCGGATTGGGAGAAGTGAGACGGAGCGGGTTTTTTGAAGGAAATGGTGAAATGGCATTCATATAGGCCTTGTTGCCACTTTCCTTACATCTTTGCGCAAAGATTTCGAAAACATTTGCATTTTCTAAGGAAAGAACGCTCCATTTTACGCCAAGTCCAGATCTGAAAGTGGCCCTTGATGTGCGTTGTATTTCTTGAAGGCAACTCAATCCATTTTCAGGGCAGATTATAGCACTCTTATGGTTTCTATTCGAAGCCCAGTGGAGCAGATGGACACCATTCCGTAGCTTCAAAAATGCCTCCCCTTTCCTTTCATTGGGGATGTCCACCCAGAAAACAAACACTTTCAAATATTTATGATATAGGGGAAACCCCAGAAGAAATTTATTTATAGATGGTACAGCTTCTGGAAGAGTGATGACTATGAAATAATCAGAATTTCCTCGGGATGATATTGTTGCAATATTAAAAGGACAGTAGTAGGTTGTAAGATTGTGACCAAGAGAAATATTGGATGACTTTAAGGCATTTAAAAAATGTAAACAATTAGTTTCGCTTTCGCTTGGAAATAGTACTACAAACATTGAAATGAAGGAAGTGTAGAGAAAGGAATGATGCAAAGGGTTATAATCGGCAGAAAGACGATTTTGGAGTAGTCTAATGGGCGAATAACTGGTACCAAGGCTAGGGCCTGGTTGGAGAGTGGATGAAAATGCCAAAGTTATTTCAACGCCATGGAAATTGGAAAGAATATTTGTTAGGTTTATGGAGTCCATGATATTCACGGGTTAAAAAGCTCTTGTAAGACCACCTTTGTATCTTCTTAAATGTTGGATTGAAACTGATTACAAAAGAGTAGGACGCGGAATGATAGTCCTTTGGAATTGTTGCAGTGCTCTGAAATACACAGACTGTTTGTTATGCAATCGAATACCAATTACATTAGTGTTTTTATGAAGTTGTGAATCCATAATTTAATGGTATTACATACATTAAACATACTCGACCCACCTTCCGGAACACTTCAATTCAACACTATCAACATTGTTGTTGCAGTAGTAATAATAACATGTACATCTCAAAGGTGTCCGAGTCTGAGGACTTTTCTCTTGATTTACTAATACACAGGATTTCAACTACTAAATATTCATCAGGCAACATATGTACCAAAATAATAATAATTTATTCAATGAGACGAACCACACGAGTGGGTCATTAATCCCAAGGTTTGTCAAGAAGAAGAATGTTGCAATTTCCGTATATGTATTCGTCCTTAAGCCAAATGCTCATAACCAAACCACTACAAATTGAAGCACTGAGGTATTTAGAAAGTATGTCAAGAGTGTTTGAGAAATGTCGCTCTTGATTTACTCTTCATCAGGCAATAACATACCAGCATAATAATTTATTCAATGAGACATCCCACATGAGTGGGACATTAATCCCAAGGTTTGTCAAGAACAATATTACAACAATTTCCGTATATTATTTGTCCTTTAGATATAACCTGTAGATTCAAGTGGTCTAGCCAACCACTTCAAATTGAAGTACAGATGTACATAGGACATAATTTCTGTGTTGCTTACATTTTTCTATTTGCAAAGCTTTGTTTTTCACATTAAATGAGATATTTTGCGAAATTAAGCTTCCAATAAATCTACCAATTATTTGTTTATGATGATTTGGGTTTGGATGCATTAATTAACCTAAAATTAAGAACCACGTGGTTCGGACATTGCAGAAAGAACCAATAATGGTACTTGAAGTACTGAACCATTCCAAAATATGGCATTGAAAGTCCAGTTGTTCTACTGGGAAATGTCATTGTCTGGCAACTTAAGTGCTACAATTTTAGCAATGTTTCGAATATCTAAAACCTAAATCTGGGGACTTGTGGATGCTAATGAATGCAACCACTGATTTCAATTTCGAAAAAGTTTTTATTTAAAAACTAATGAAATATTTTAAATTGTTCTTTTTAATTCGAAAACTCGAAAATTCAAAACACAAGAACTACAAATGCAACCTGGCGCATTGTATGTGGTTAAGTCACTGACTAGGACGTTAAACGTTGTGAAATATATGTATAAAAAAGAATATCATAGCTAAGAACTCCAGTACATTTCGTATCCAGTACATTTTACGTACGATAAACTAGAGTCAAGATAGGAGCAATCAGTCCATTGTATCCTGCCTTCTGTTTACATATTTAGAAAATTGTCCTTTACTTCCATTCTTGCCACCTCCTGAAACATAATACAAACACGAATTACATGAATGAAATGTGTGTGGTTGGTTGATTTTAAAATTTTGGAGACACAAGTCTGCCGAGTTTACAGGCCTGATTTTTGTTTTCAGAAATTTTTACTTTGCGTAATTTATTTCATTTTGTAATTAATTTCATTTCATAATTCATTTCTTATTGGATTTGAGAGCAATGATTTTTTTGCGTGTAACACACCAACCAATATCGTTACAGGGACAAGGTACAGGGGCTAGCTTTAGTATAATATTCATCAAAAACGCTTTGCTATAACCCTAATTTGGATTCTATGATTTTCGTTACAACATTGTTACGAATACTAGCGTGCCCTCCTTGTTGAAATTACTCGGAGCAAGCAGGTAAAACAAATGATTCATTTTTGATCAGACCATCAAACAAAATGTGTATCCGTGTCCCTAGTGCAAGGGTTGCAACTTCTTACCATTTAGTTCAGGTCAGCAATATCCAGGTTCACGAGTTAATTTCCTGAAGCCTCTCGTAATCCGTCTGTATCTGTGTATATAAAAAACATCACATTAACATCGCTCCTGTTGTGGATACCAAATTGAGGCTATTTTGAGAAATATCTTAAAAACTGAAACCTGGGTCCACATTGTCAATATTTATTAATGCCCCATACTTTCTCCAATCTGTTTTCAATATTTCATCTGCAAATAAAAACTTGAAAATGCTATACATACATATTTGAATGGTAATGAAATACCTATGCGTATAATAATTTGCAAATAAATACCTATAGGGGAGTGCCATTCCATTGAATGCAAAACATCAAGAATGATACCAATTGTTCTCTGCTGTTTACGCGTATGACCAATAAAGTAGCCAAAGAAAGCGTCATATGCATCATAATAGGAAGAACCCCTTCCTGTAATATTTCTCTTTTCGTCCGGTAATAGCCTGAATGGTAACAGTGGATGGGAACAAAATCGGGATGCATAGTCACCAGCGTGTTCCTGCTTAATAAATATTTCCACTAATTGCGTTTTTACCTTATTTTCAACTGCAATAAATGAAATCAATTAGATAAATACTGGGTCAAATGTACATGGTGTAAATATGAAATGTGTAATGTAATGTAGAAAGAATCAGGAGAAATTGTTACCTAGTATGGATTTAATTTGTCTCTCCGTTAGACTAGGGACAGACATTTCTCGAATTTAATTCGAATAATACCAAATGTTTTATGTACAACGTACTATGTCGGGTGTGGCAAAACTACATTTTAATACTCTGTTGATTGAACGGAATTGACAGTTTAAACCAGCGAAAAGTAATACCGAATGGTGATAAGGTTATCCTTGAAAAACTGAGATAAGGCTTAATTGATATCACATTTTGTGCAGGCATACATACAAGAGTAGATTGCAATGGTTCTGCTTCGCGTAATTTATAAATATATACATTACGTGAATGTAGTTAATTTATATGGTATACTGTTTATAAGGTTTCTTATCCTTATATAACACCAAACATCGTCTTGTTTTTGGGTTTGTAGATTTATGTCTTTACTTTTCTAACTAGTTGACAAATCCATACAATACAAACCGTCTCAATCACTCTCTTAAACAAGTCTCTGCCCTTGCCTAAACTCTTCATAATTTACCTAACTAAATACATGTTTATGTTTGAATCTCTGGCTGGGATTAGCCCAAGACGTGCATGGGTTATCACTATCACATCAGTGCCAATAAGACTCTCCTCACCCGGAATACCCTATACTATATACTCGCCTGTAACATACTCTTGTGTTGTCTGGGGAATAATTTATAAAGGCCTAAAATATCATCATCCAACCAGAATACTAAACTAAATCCATGCAATACTACAGAGTAAATGGAGTTGAGTGGTGGAAAGCTATTTGAATCAATATTGAAACATTGGTTACGTATATTAAGTACATGTGAAATTTCTCTCATTCACAGTTTAAGAGTCGTTTAGTTAACAAAGTGTTAAAGCGTATAAAATCCTTATACCCTTCCTTGTAATGTAATGTAATGTTGCATTGCTGGATAGAATGCGAAAATCATGTTTCTTTTATCTAATCAAACAGATTGAACTTGAGCCGTTAAAAGATAAAACATGCTTTTGTATGGGTTAAATAAATCTTTACCGACTTATTGCAAATAAGAATATACATTCGCTCACTATAGTCAGAATTCAACCTGAATGTGTGGAGTTTTTAGCATTCTAAATTGAAGAATGGCAAGCAATTCGCAGCCTTCTGGTAAGTAAATTTTAAATTGAAAGAGGAGAAATGTTGAAGACATTATTTTACATTAAATTCACAACCCTTTGCAGTTGTGCGAGTACAAACTTTGGTTGATGTTCTTGTAAAAGAGCCAACTCTTTACGAGGATCCGGAAAGATTTTGCAATCTGTTGGGCATAGACCGGGCTGATTTCTCGTCCTTTTGTTTTAGGTTTAGAAATGGTCATATTTCTGCAAAGCATCTCCTCTCGCAAATTCTGGAAGCGTGGATCCGTACCAACAAAGCTGTGACTGTGAAAGACTTGTACAATGTATTGGTACAGGAAAACTTGTGGAATGTATCTGGTATGGATTAAAAAAAATGTACCTGGTTTCAGAGTGCCTGGTTTGCAAAATTTTTGCAAAATTTTTGCAATAATAGTTTTATTACTTTCGTTGCAGAGATTCTTGAAGAGGAATTTAGCAAGGACTGCATTATCCAAATTGAAACAAAGTCTTCAAAATCAAGCACCCGAATTTGGTTTGGCATGCGTGAATCCAGATATGATTTTGTAGGACGAGAAGAAAAGCTGCAACATCTTTCACAATTTCCAAGCCTCCCAAAACTAATTGCAATAAGCGGTAATGGTGGAGTTGGCAAAACAGAATTTGTGCTAAAATTTGCCCAAGTATTTTGCAAGGATGGTAACTGGAACTGCATTTGGCTCTGCGGTGAATCGGATGCTGCCTTCATCAGTTCCATCATCACCTTTGCATCATCCATTGGAATCAAGATATCCGTGGATGCCACAATCGCTTCATATGTCCCAAAAATAATCACAAAACTATCGACCATCGTATTCACCAAAACGCTAATAATTGTCGACAATGTGGACGATGCCGAAAAGTATAAATCTGTAAAAGAATTCCTATCCATTATTGGCAGCCTTGGATATTTCTCTCCTTGGATATTTATAACCTCGCGAAAGAGAAATCTGTTACCATCTTGGGGCTTGAAGGGCGAAATGATTGTCCTGGAACCCTTGTCCAATGACGAAGCAATCAGTCTAGTTCGACGAAGTTTGACAACTGCAAGTGATTCCGATATCCAAAAACTGATTAAGATTGTACAAAATCTCCCACTTGCATTACAATATGCAACATCCTACATAAAGGAGCAATGTGCAGGGCTTCATACAGGATTTAGTATCACGGATTACTTGAGATGTTGGCAGTCTGATCCCCAAGCTGTTTTTGATACACGTCCCTGGGATATGACGATAGAGAAAATTCAAGAGCATCCCACCCATGGTAGGACTGCGGTAAAGCTTTTACTCCTGTTGTCATTCCTTGACCCCTCTGGAGTGCATGAGGATCTGCTGCTGCACCTATTTCATGACCTGGAAACTCCGGTGGAATACAGTTCGCAGCAAATGGCGTGGAAAATTATCCACGATGCCATCACTAAAGAGAAGGTGCGATCAAGTTCATCAGGAGGATATTTCGAATCCTCGTCCATGGTGAAACCAACCCATGCTTTAGACCTGCTGTATGCCTACAATGTACTGGACTGTTCGGATTCCATTTTAAGAGTACACCGCCTAGTTTTGGAGACAATCAGGGTGAAGGTTTACAATGGGCATATCCACTATTGGTATATAAGAAACAATTTTCATATATATTGAACGAGCAAAGTATATAATGGACTGCAAAAATTTATCCATCTGCAGGGAACTCCAAGAGCAATCTCCGGTGGAGAGCATTAATGCAGACCCTCATTTAAATTTCTTACGCCAACTTGCCGTTTTCCTTGGAAAGAAAACCTTCATACAAGGAGAAGAGTGTTTTCACTTCTTCAACGTTTGGGAATATGGTAATTCTGGAAGGGCTTTAGAAAACGAGTTGAAACCGATACCCCTTTTCATGTGCAATACAGTTTTGAACATTTGGTCAGACACAGGTTACCTTGACAACCCTACCGTATTTAATTTAGCAAATTTAAACAACTTTGAAAGCCTTGATAATATGAAGGAAATGAAGGGAAAAATAATTTCCGCCCTTAAAGACCCATTTACCTTTCCAGAATTTATCAAGACAATGGATATTGTCTACAATGGGACAAAATTTGCGTTAGGATATGATGATCCCAACCATATCGTGGTTGGTTATTTGTACGCCATTTGTCTGTCCCATGGTGATCGTCACTTGGACGGAGGGGATGTGCAAAAAGAGATGAGTTCATTGTTTAATTCGTGTTTTGGCAAGATTGATAAGCAATATGGTGCAAATGATAGGAAATATTCCCTGAAATACTTTAATCAGGTTAAAGAATGGAGGAAATGCTACCCCGTGTCCCTTTATGTCCTCCAAAATTATCAGCCTCCACGCTTAAATACTGAACGAAACTTGGCCATGTGTCTTTTGGGTATGGGACTATTTGCTGAGGCGAAAGTCATGATTAAAATGGCGGTAGACTTTCAAAAGAAAACGTACACTGAAAATGGGGAAACTGATTGGAATTTGACGCTTTTAAATAGTAGGCGTTTGTTGGCTTTTATCATGTGCCAGGTAGGAGAAAAGGAAAGTGCAGTGCAATTATTGTTAAATTTAATTAAAAGCTACGGAAATATGGAACATGAAAATGCTGAGGGTGAAATACTTGCCACAGAAGGGATGCTGGAAGAAATGCTTTCGGTAGAGTTTGTCCTTCCTGATCCTGTAATTTTTAGTAGAGGTGTCTTGTCATTTCTTCAGTCCTCTTCTGAGAGATACTGTCCGTGTGCTATATTGTGAATGATTTGATTTGATATTTGTTTTATTTGTAATATGAAATATTAATTTTAATATTTGTTTGCGGAACTGGTCGTGTTGTTTGAGTATTCTTACTTTGGTAACTAGTAAAACTAAATGGACACTTTGGTGCTAACAAAGGCATCCCTTTGTTGAATGAATAAAGGACCACTATAGAGGTAATTCTCTAAAAAACTACTCCCTACCCCACGAAATAGTATTATTTGCATGGTATGCACAGATCAGACCATTGGCATGAGATTTTTTCGAATATTTAACAATTACTGAGGATGTTGGAAACACTTAAAACTGAAATACATACGAAGCATTGTTAGAATATTGGGAAACTTCAAAATTGAAATGTTGGGACAATTCAAAGCGAGCTGTTTTCTTTGCGTACAATAGTTTATTAAATCATTAGGTACATGACCCGTTGAAATATAAAGGTTCACATTGAGTTTAGCTCCAGGAATCCAAACATATTAACCGAATATGAACATATTCCAATATGATTAACGGACATGAAAATTTCTTAACAGAACTCTGCCAATTTTCTTACAATACAGGAATATATTTTGTGAACAAGAATAAAAACCCTGGTAAAGAGTTTATTAAACAGTAGTAGTTTTCCAGCACAAATACAGATAATCTTTTTCCCTCCCCTGGTTAATATCAATAGTCCACTTCTCCCACCCACCAAGCCCTGGTTTGCTGTTGTGGGAGTCTGTTCTCCATAAGGCAATCTCTTTAATCCTCTTTCGGGATCTGGGATCCTTTGACAATTTTATGTAACGAAAGTCCCCACCTGCACCCTTAGCCAGATCTTTATATGATTTGTTCTCTTCTTTTTGAATAACGATTTGAACCAAAGAGACACCTTCGTCAGGCCGGCTTGTCCATCTGGGTACAAGCCATACGTATTTACCACCAAACCCTGCATTTATATCAGGATTCCATCCATCCACCTCTTGGATAATATTCTCTGGTCTTGACACAGAGTCTTCAGTGTAAACTATGTCAATTCCGGATAGAAAAAAAACCTGACTCAATTGGGCGACAATGTGGACCTTGCCCATGGGGTGTGGGCTAGAGGAAATGGTATCTGTCTGGTAGTTAATCCCTGCTCCATTAAACACCAAACGGTAAAGGGTCAGCTTTGATCTAGGACCCACTTTGTACACATCCGTTTTGACTGTTTCAGTCCTTGTCTCGCCATGCGTCTGAACCATATTCTCTAAAACATTTGTTATTCTCGAGTCGCCCCCTGCTTTAACGCCAACACTCAGGACTTCAAATCTTCCGCCAATGTCAAATCCCCCAGAGGTGGTTAATCCATTCTCTTTAATGGATTTAATCATGTTATTGTAACTGGCAGCGATGGACGTGACCATGCTGACCATACGTTCAACATGTCCTTCGTTCTGTGAGTTGTCAATATCAAGTACAAGTTCCCATCTGTATGTTCCCTCAAGGTCCACTGTTGTTGTAGAGAGACCATTCGTGTTTCTAATAATTTGAACAAATGTAATTGGCTCAACTCTAAAGTCTATAATAATTGTACCTTTTAATGGCGTGAACTACATCCCCCGATGGTCCTGACGTTGGGAATTCGGCCGAGTAGACTCCCAGGAAATTCTACAGTCACAGAATTCTATTAATGTTTTGTTACTGAAATTGTTTTTTTGCAAGCTTGAAAGTCTAACTACCACAATGCCAAGGAGTATCCTCATTATTGAATATGGAAATAGTTCAACGAAGGGTTAAAAGAAACTGTACTGGAGAATGCTTCAAGTCCGGTTTTATATGCTCTTGAAAGTACCTGACGCATCCTGTAAGCTACCAAGTAAATCAATGGTATCATACAAATCCTGTTAGCATGTTTATCTTGAATTTGTCCTTAGTAATACCACAGCAGGCAGTGGGTTACACATTACGAAGTAGTGATATCAATTCCTTCAACCAAGCAATAAATTTTGAGTCCAGGCTTTGTGTAATACCTCATTACATAAAGTGAGTATATATAACTGTTTCCAAGTAATCATAAACTAGTAACTTATCTTTCCACATAATAAAGCCAGAAATCATGAGTCTCACTCAAAACCCATCAACCTAATCTAACCGGTTATGTATATCTGGTGGGTCTCAGAGACCCATTTTCTAAGATACATAGAATAGATGGAAACTTTAAGTATTTGGGACATGTGTTTTATGGGAATGCTCTGTCCGTCCGTCTGTCGGACACCCTTCAAACACAGCAACACCCTTCAAACATGGTATCATTGGACAACTAGTAACAAGGGCTATCACTTTTGCCAGTGGTACTTGGGTCAAGGTTAAGGGTTAAGAGCCTTGACCTTGACCCAAGAGAAATTCCCCTAATATACACCGAGCTAATCGTTATTGTGCCTACTCGAGTCCCCTAAACAACTCAACATAAGTTGAACAGTCCAGCCGGGTTTTACCTCAGCTAACAGGGAACTCAAAGTGGTAAAGGGACAGGCTTTCACCCGCTTCCCGCACTAACCAAAATCATTTCTAATGAGCCCATTGGAACCCATCGCCAGTCTTTACTAAGGTAAACTGTAGTTTTACAACATCATTTTTTCTCGAGGTATTAATTTTCTCACTTAAGATGGTTTTATACTCTATTAAATCTTATATTGTAATTTTAAGAATGTTGAAAGCGCCAAGTATTTACTGAATGAAACCCCAGGGTTACACTAGGGAACAGTTTAGGTGCAGGAATGGCGAATTATGATCATCCAAAGACATGGCCATGGATTTTTTAATTGTTTGTAATATTCCTGATATAGAACGTAATTTTGCCATTTATTGTAAACATTTCAAATCAATATGGTTAATGTTTAAAATGTGTAAACGTTGATATAAATTGAAACATAATGTTTCTTGGATTCCTTTTTTTGACGAAATGATAAAAAAGATTGTGATTATAGTTATACATGCAATATAATTGGAGAACGTATGGTTTGGTTATGATAATCATTATTTCCTTTACGTGCTGTGTGTGAGTTTAATTTTATTTTAAGTTTTGTTACAAAGTTTTACAATGATTGTATACAATCCAGATTTTAGTAAGCACCGAGTGCATTGTTTCTACATTGTCATTTACATTCTTGTGGTCATAGATGGTGACGATCTCTAGGGTGTTGGTACTTTGTGTGTTCATGGTGGGGGTGATCCCCTGTATCGGGTGTCCTTGGTATTGGGTGTTTAAACTTGAATGTTGACCTCCGGAATGTCGTGGACCCAAACCAACTTGTTAAATTACTAAAATGTTTTTAAACATTTTAGTAATTTAATAAGTTGGTGTTATTTTAAAGCAAAATGCCACCAAGATTTTATTTATTTGGACTATTTGTTGAATCATACAGCACAAATCAACCTATCTATTATTCACTTGGTTGGTGATTGAGTTTTATAAAATAAATAGCTTTAAAATACTACAGCTAAAATAGACAAAGGAGGGTATTGATTTTTATTTCATAATTGACAAGTTTTGCTTAGTAGGTTACTCACTTGCTGAACTATGGTAAAATGTTTCTGTATCACCTTTTTACATTTAATACTGTTAATAATAATAAATGTACACAAATTAATAATTCAAACAGTATAATACGAATCCGTAGAATTTCTTGAAATTGTCTTTTAGCCACAATCGCACGACAAACTGGAGGTTGACCTTTTAAATAAAATATTGGAACTGTAGTACATGTATTCGATAAGCTTGTCGTGTCCGTTCTTAATATATTAAAGTCCAAGAATTTTCATTCCGAAATGACTTTTATATTCCGTCTATTTTGTTTGTAACTGACCTGACAGTGAGGGATATTGAAATGAAAGGTAATTCACAGATTGCGTCGCCTTTACGCGTTAAAGGGGCATTCGGACACTCATGGTTTACAGATTTGAGAGGAACATGTCTAAAAGGATATTACAATTCCAAACAACAAAAATCATACACAACTGTTTAACACTAGAAATATGTGTGCAACAATAACACTGTCGGTAGGTGACGCCACCACCCTTGCCAAAACAGGAGTCGGTTTGTGTAACTGAATTAAACACTCTTTTCTATATCATCAATTACTTTGCAATAATAAATAATAAATGATGACGATGAATTATTAAGAAAGAGTACCACATTCGCTGTATTTATTCAGCATAAGGTATATGTTTATAATATCCATCCATTACAGGACTTCCATCCATTACATTCATTACATATCGGTAGAATATTATACATACATACATAAGGCAGTTATTCAGCTCAGAAGCAAGCCAGGATTCCAATTCTTATCAGGATAAATTATAGCAAACCTAACCAAACGACAACAGTCAAACTGTGAGCAGAGGGTGAGACAGAGCCATAGAATATCATCCTAGTTCCAAATACGCAACACTTGCAACGTTTAGCAAGGACTTGAAGCTACATTTTTTTCGAAGAAAATTGCAATTTCTAAAATGAATTATAACTACATCCTCCTCATCGTTTTACAGACAATTTCTTTAGTTTTCTGTAATAATTTGGACGGACGTTGGGACGGATTAAATTTCAAGGATTTTGGAGACTGTGTCTTTAAAATTAGGCGATTCAGTGATGACCCACTTTACATTGACACCACGGAGGCATTGATTCACAACAGCCAACCAAATGAACTCGTGTACACTGTATTCGATTCTCACATTAATGAATCTGCATGGAAGACTGCATGGCAGGCAATGGTAATGGATTTCAAATTTTATGAAACTTGCACCATCAACTTTATCATCAAGTTTCGAGTTGAAGACAATGACGGACGGCTCTACTACCAATACTACTTGCGTGATACGTACAGAGGACATCCATTTAATACAGTAATTATCATTACCACAAATTCTCTACGCAAGTGGCAGGCTAACATTAAAGATTATTGGTGGAATGTAAAACTTTTCTTTGCATTTTTTAAAGTAAGCACTCCTTCAAACATGAATAGTTTAAAATTATCCAAGTTTAGCTATTTTTGCCCAAATTGTAAAGAAAGTCTTGTTGATGTCAGAACAGCAGGCAGATCCAAAATAACATCACTAAGCTGTCGCACACTCTGGAGAAGGGTGTTTGTTGGTGTAGACATGCATCCAGTAGTACCAATAACAAAGGATTTAAGATGTAGTAAAGGAATGTACACTAAAGAAAGCGTGAGTTGTTACCGGGAAGGAAGAGGTGTGGAGACTTTGAGCACTTTGGCAAATATAACGTTCGTCAAATATAACAGAGATTTAAAAATACCGATTGCTGGCTGCTTTGTGGCAGATTATGTGCTTTATAAGCCCACCTTGTACAAATACATAAACAGTTATCTCGACGCCTCGGTTAGGGTAGATGGCTTTGATATAATGTATTGTGATTTTGAATTAAAAACCGAAAAAATATCCCTCGCGGCTTGGACATTATCGTTTCATTTTCCAGTTTGGATTGCTTTACTAACTTGGACATTGGCGGTGTTTTTGGTGTTTGTTTTACTCAACGTCAGTAGCAGTATAATTCATAATTCCCAACCAGATTCGCTTTATTTTGT
>JAQIWQ010000654.1:0-14726 GCA_034695825.1 Folsomia inoculata
ACGGGGTGTGGGTGGAATGGGGTGGAATGGGGTGGGGGTGGAATGGGGTGGAATTAGTAACGCCGTAGCTTTTCTTTACAACGTGGACAAAAATGTACAGCATCCTGGGACATGTTGCCACGGGCAATCCACATGTAAGACAAACCCATAGTAAAATTGCAAAAACCACAAGTGCTGAAACAAAACCTGCGACAAAGCTTTCCATTCCAAGTAAAAGACCAAAGAAAATGACAATCATCAACCCGAAAACTGTAATGTACGAGTATCTCCAAGATACGTGCGAATTAGCTGCCCTGTTTTCATTAAATGTAATCTCCGTCGTGATAAGAGATTGGCAGTTTGGACATGCTGTTGAAATTGGATTCCTCCCAACTTGGGCAATTCGTAAAGGTATTGCAGCCAAGACAGCTACCTGTGGGGGTTGTTTTGTGTCCATTTGAAATGGTTTCCTGTCGTTGCAAAAAAATCTTTATGAAATTCACGCAGCACAATGGTTTGGGGTAAAAATAAGCTTACAAAAAGTATTCAACACGTTGGAATGTCAACACATTTTTACGAAAGTTGGAAACAAAACTAAAGTCAGCTGCAAATCAAAGTGCAAATTTATACAATATGTATGTATACCAGATGTTGTTGCCAAGACTCAACCGAAAGTAATACAATTGTACCAAGTTGGTACTATATACCAACCAAGATACACTTGCAATGGCCATTATGTATGAGCAGTTTTTTGCTTAAAGTTACAAGTGCAAAGTAAAGTGAATGTTGCTTTACTGACAAGAGTTGCATCTGCTAATAAAATATTATGGAATCAACACCCAGCAGGTTTCCATGGATTTTTATTGCCAGTAGTTGTCTTTTTTGCAGGGTAAAAATGAATAAAGGATGCTCATGCAATGGGAATTTTATACCCACAATTTCCGACCATTTGCATGTCAGTGTTACATGGATTATTCTAAAATAAACAGTAAAGCAAATTACATTATTGATGAGTGTGACATTTCATACAAAATGCATGTGTTGTGAATATATACGTCGTGCTAGTAATCCATTTAGTTTATATCTTAAGAGTATGGAAAGGAGATGGAGATATTTAGATTTCCTTTGACATGTCCTAGAAAATGAAGTGTCACTTATTTATTCACTTTATGACGCTTCAATCCATACATAATTCAACATATCAATACCATCCATTTAAAAAATTACAATTATGTAGTATCTAATTTTTAAAACTATTTTATGTTGCAATCTCAATTACTTTACGCCTAGATTTAATTTACAAATGGCATATAAAACACATGACTACATTTAAGGGCTGAATTTAATAACATACCTGCCATTACGCGATAACTTTATCCTTACACAATGGACTGTGGAACAAGTCAGCCAAATTCAAGTCATTTACAAATACATTTACACTCTATTACATAGCATTGATATTTTAGAGGCGAAATTGATTGTCACACGTTCACAAAAAGAAATGATGCAGGAATATCATGCTGATGATTATCTACTATACAATAGGCTTTATAACAATAATGTTTGGTATAAAACAATGGTCCTGTATAAAAAGTGCTCCATTGTGATGCACAGGTTTCCACACCAGGTTTTAAGACGTGTTTTGACAAATTCTTCCAAAGGAGGCATGTCCACCTTTAGCAGCAGCTTCTTCCTCCATTTCCTTCAGAGTTGTTCCGAGCTGTGCAAGAATTTATACGATAGTGGTAATTGTCAACACCCAATTCCCAGCGAATTATTAGCTCGCCCATTGCGATGTAGCAATGGAGCAGCTACTGAACTCTCCCTGTCCGTCCGTCTGTCACGGTAGCATCGTTTAAATGGGTACAAAGTTTACCAATTCCACGGCTTTTAAATCAATTTGTAGCGCTGTATATTTATTAAATGTATGGTGTTTATTTGGGTACTTTGAAAAAGTGAAGAACAGAACGTCACCTTACTAGCCTCATAGAAAATCACTGCTACATATTTTAACAGAATTGTACACCGACTAACGTGCATAATATGTGGTTAAAGTTTGGCATGTTCAGAAATATGCGTGTTAAATGGGGAAAATTATGTTTTCTAAATTGTAATACGGAAGTGGGAGCGCTTCATATGTGAGCAAAATTAGATTCTAAGGTATTTGGTTTCAATCGCATTATGCAATCAAAATTGGAGCGCTACAATAATTGTGCTTCATATGTGAGCAAAACTGAAATCTGAGGTATTTGGCTTCAATCCTATTATGTCATCAAAATTAGAGTGCTACAATGTAATCGAGTGAAAATGCATACTTAATGGTCTAATACTTAGAAAAAGTTCTGAAATTTTGAAACAATTCATTTTACGGGCGAGCTCTTTTCACCGTATACAACGGTTTATTTTATATGGATTTAAAAGGATTTTTTTAACAAATCCGGAATGACGAAAGTCGAACGGAATTGAGTCTCTTGACGTAATCACAGTCTAAAATTGGTCAAATAAAGGCTGACATTAAAATCCTGTTGGACATAATCATCATGAGCAGCTTGGGATACGAACGACGAGGGTTTCAAGACCTGTAAAAAAGAAAGGATAAGTATGCTGATATACTACATACAGGTAGTTTTAAAATGTGACAAAGTAAACCTGGCAAGTGTGACGTGAGCTGAAGAGCATTAACCAATTGTGGAGAGGTGTGAAATGCATGATTCACTTCAAGATGCTTAAGGCTCAATCTCAAAAGAGAAATGGCAACCATTAATTGGATAATTCCCCCTACACAGTACGGCTGGGGGAGTGCGGACTAGTGGCTGCACCTTGGGTCCCCCCACCCATAGTTAGGCCCCCTCTACGTAACAACCCATGTAATTGGGAAGTAGAAGTGGATGATCAAATAAAAAAAATAAAAAAAAAAAACATTAGTCTCTCAAAGCTGTATTCTGGTTCACGTACACGATTAATGAATCCTCTCCCAAATTCCGACAAATTAAGTCTGACAATATGTGGAAAAAGTTGAACGGCGCATCGCAAAAGACGAAGGTCATAGTCTTGAGTTTCAAAAGTTAAGGATCTCAGACATGGACACCTTGAAGCGATAGGGGGATCGGGAATTTCCGTCCATGAATCTCTGCCTGGCCCTGTGGAAACCTTTAATTCATCCAGGTTTGGAAAGTGGCGTAGAAAGTAATGAATTTTCCCACTAGTTTTGTAATGATAGCCAATGCGATGTATTGTTAAAGACTTGAGTGCTGGAAAGGATTCAGGAAAAAACTTGGTAACTTGCTGGGTCCGCCATGATGGCTTCAGTCATAGAAGCAGAATCAAAGTTGTGGAGTATTAATTTGGTTAGTCTGCAATAAAGAAAGAATGAATTTAATACAAGCCCTTTTGGGATAATTTAATAAATTGAGAAAATTGAATGTCATACTTTGGAAAGCATTTCTGCACCGTGTGGGTAAGGTTGCCAATATTTGCAGCATATTGGAGAGTTACTTCCTGTAGGGATTGGGAATTGTTGACGGCCACATTATCCGATATTGACTTCAACATTGTTCCCTCCAAATATCCCTCCTCTGCAACGACATCGTAATGAATCTTGTAATTTTCTAAAGTCGACCCCGCAGCTATGACCAATTTTGTGCAAAATCTTCGCAGGGCTCGCATTTCGAAGAAACAGTGCCGGTCCGATTGATACCTTAAGCTTATTCGAAAACACTTGAGTTTTAGCAATGGTGATGAGAATTCCAAATTGTCCAGTTCTGTGATGAACTCCGACCAGGACCAGTCACCTACCCTGAGGTATTCTGTCACTACCACCATCTCCTCCAGATTTGGACACCATACTGAGAGCAGATTATGAATCGTGCAGATAACATGGGAATTATTCCAGGTGAGCGACTCATTATCATTCCTATTCAAATGAATTTTCCTCAAATACTGACCCCATTATTGGAAAAACGAGGATTTTTCCAAGACGTATTTCCAATCGAATAACGAAAGACGTTGAAATGTCCATCCAAGACATTTCTGATTGAAATTTTCACCATCCTCAGACGTTGTTTCATTCAAAATCTTGTCCAAATCCGGCTCCCAGTTTAATTTTTTTGATTTAAGAACTACCCAATGTCGGTCTAGTTTGATGAGTGCTCTCCGTGCCTCACTATTACAGGTTCTGGACACGAGACGAAATTGCTTCAAATCATTGAACTCCAAATGACTGCAAATTTCTTCTAGTATCTGCAAATATAATGATAATGAGGTTATGAATACTTAAATATCTAAACCATTTCAATAAATTATTTACATGGTCTGTTCTGAAGACGGTAAAACAACTGCTGGATTAGTGTGGACATGATGGATATCATTGGTTTGAGTAGTTTCCTTAAATGCAGAATCCATTTCCAATCCATTATCATCACCTAAATTAGGTAAATCTTCATTCCCATTCATTGTCGAAGGCAGTGGTGGTCAGCCCCGTCTATTGAATAAATAAATCATATTTTAAAGGGTGTGAGGTCTACTTTTCCAAAATTTCAATCCTTTTATCACGAATTATAACTACAAGACTTAAAAAATGTCTAATTTTGACAACATTTTTGAGAAATTGATAAATATTCATAAAATATTTGAAATTTCATGTAAAAATTGTAATATAAATTATAAATTCTACAAGACATAATTTGAGTAAACTAAAAAATAAACTCTAAACTCCAGAGTCTTGGATTAAAACCAAGAAATACTTACCAAGTTATATAGCAGGGATCCAAAAGTGATTGATGTTAAGGTCAATCCTCCTTCTTACTCGATCGTTAATTAATGGAAGAATAATGTTTTATTAATTATTAGTTTAATATTTAATTAAATTGACTAAAAAGGTGAACAGGAAGACATTACGGGTTGTGGGTTGGAATATTTTTTCCCCTACTTTTCCCTCCCGCTCCTCTGCTGCAGCTCTCATTTTAGTCTTTGTTGCTTTCCTCATGAAATCATGAATTTCATGAATTTCAATATGGCTTTTGGCATGTTTAGGTTTTTAGTACTTGTCGAGTAGGTGTATTATAATTGTGATATCGTTAGGATGGGGAAAATACATGGTTTTGAAAGTATTCTGGTCAAGAATGTAAAATACAATTGTTATGAATGGTTCCACAAGTACACCACAAGGGGACATGTATATATTTGTCCAGGTACAGAATTCAGAAAAGAAAGCTTTAAATGAAAATGTACAAATTTCTAATAAGTAACAAGAAGAGGATAAATAACACGTATATTTATTAGGTCGGAATATGTTAGGGTAAATAAATGGTATTCAACTACGGAAATGTCCTGTATATAGACAATTTTGTGTCAAAATACATTTCATCTTATTAAACATTCTGAGAGTAATTATTCTTATAGAGATTTTTCACTATTTCTTCAGGTTTACTACTTGCAACGCTATAAATACTAAACGACTGGTTTGGTTGGATCTTGTACACTCATAATAAACCTCTCACGTTTAACCCATTGTTCTTGAATTGAATATCAATCAACACTATAAATTATACACACAAACCTCCTCGGGCAAAATTAGGTTCAACTGCAAGGTTTGTATGATCATGAACAGTATAAACTACACCGAGTGTAAAAAATTGATTACTGTAGTAACTTAGTTATTCAGACTTGATGATTCAATCCAAAAAACCATGCAAGGCTAAATCTTTACCATTTACAAATACATTTACACTGACTTATAGAATTGGAATTTTTAGAGGTCAATTTGCTTGTCACACACTCACAAAAAGAAATGATTGATGAATGTCATAATTATTTATGTACAAGTCTTTGATGAATAGATTTTCATCCACTGTTGTAACATGTTTTGAGACGACTTTGACTACAAAAAGTCCACGGCTCGATATAGAGTCAGAGCTGATCCAAACTGCGTGAAAATGAAACTTTACAATTGTAATTTTGGGTACTACAAGGTGTTTAGGAAAGCATTGAAATTATGTGACAAATGACATTTCATCAACTAACCCGAAAATTTAACAAGATGAAATCCCTTTGAAATCTCTGTAGATGGTATGGGTTCCGTTGTCATTACCATGTACATTCGAAAGAAATCATTGGTATTGAATTATTGTATTCGGGTGGAAAATATGGACACGATCTTAACCAACACCCACACACTTAATGTTATCATCAAAATACTGATAGTACAATGACAATAGTACGATGACAAGCGAATTAACCAAATTTTCCATTCTTAGCCCGAGCCAGGGCTTATGTCATGACGATAACTAAGAACGAGTGATTGGATTGACTTTTAATTTTGCACATTTATTTATAATGCAAAAGCAAAAACTATGTTCGAAGATGAGCCAAATCGGTCTATAGGGGGTCATTGGAACCCCCAATGGCTTTTGGTGCGGTTTAGAAGGGGGTTGACGTATTTGGCTCAGTGATAGCTAACTAGGTACATTCAAGAAATATGAAGTCAAATTATCCATTACAGTTGTCTGATGGACCCTGGTGGAGGACCCACACTGGTTTTTGTGCAAATTAGAAGAAGATGCCGTAGAGGGCTGATTTTTAGTATGATGGTTGATTATAGTGCCTAGAAACGGCAAATACGAGCTCCAATTGTTTGATTGATATATATTTTGTGTTGCTGTGGCATTTTTTGGCTGCTATCAGTTTTTCTGTTACCATAGGATTTTTTGAAATATTTTGGTTCTCATGAGGTTTCAGGTTGCTACGGTTTTTAATTTGAAATGCAACACAGCAAGTAACAATCGTTTTTAGTAACTGGAGTGTCTAATTTGTAACATTATATTTTAGAACTAACATAAATTAATGTTGCAAAATCCTATAGATTATTGACCGCTTGTTTTTGAAAAGTAATACAAATTATGCACACACTGGCTCGGGCTAATCAAGTTGCACTGCAACTTGCAGTCTGCAAGTTATTCATTCCAGCAACACTTGTGGAAAGAGTAATCAATAAGTTTCGTATGGTTGATGCAAAGAAAGAATAAATATTGAAATTTAGTTAAATCTTTAAATTCTTAAATCCAATTTTTCTGATAAAATTTCATCCAAGTTAATATTCTAGCATATTTTTGCCAATTTTGAATGAAAGATGCTCGTCCAGTGGTGATTTGACACTTGCAATTTCCGAGCATCTGCACGTCACTAATCCATATAGAGTATTCTAAAATAAACCGAAACATTTTTGGCGTTGACATTAGTAGTGACTATTTATGGCTAGTCAACAAAATGTGAATATAGGATTTGGTGCTCTATTTGATGTTGAACAGTAATGCCTGAATGATGAACGGCATCTCATGCAAAATGAATATACATATGTCGTACTAGTAATCCATTTGGTTTACATCAAAGAGTATGGAGAGCAGATATTTGGACTCAATAAGTGATTTCCTTCCTATCGTGCAAAAGTTTTATGGTCAATATTTGCTGATTCTATATACTGCATTACCGTGTTTTGGATATTCTTACAAAAATGTACCCATAAAAATCATTCCTAATGACATATCATATATTTATTCACCTTATAAAACTCCAATCCAATCCACAGACAATTCGATGTATTTTTACAACGCATTTATTTACAAAATTACAAATAGTATCTAATTTAAACTATAATTCATGTTTCAATCTCAATTACTTTACGTTCTGATTTACTTTACAAATGACATATAAGACACATGTTTACATTTAAGGGCTGAATTGAATAACACATTTGTCATTACGCAATAACTTTATCTTTACACAATTGTCATAGATAAAAAACCTCTCCTGCATGTCTCATAACCTTTCACAAAAGTCAAATAATAAATTTGTAAGCATCAAAAATATTAAAAAAACAGTACTTAAAACAAAATCCAAAATTTGTAATTGAATTTAGAAACGAAGAACAAAGAAATTTCTACAATTGCCAACTCCATCATTCACACCCAGATTTTCTCTACAACGTGGACAATGATGTACCGCATGCTGGGAAATGTTGCCACGGACAACGCAAATGTAAGACAAACCCATGACGCATGCAACAAATGCAAAAATCACAAGTGCTGTGACAAAACCCACAAGAATACTTTCGGTTCTAATTCCAAAATAAACACCCCAATAAATTGCAATAATCACGAACGTAATGGTTGAGACCAAGTATCGTTCCGAAACTTGTCTATTAGTTGCCTCAGTTTCTTCGAATGTAACCTCCGTTGTGATATGGGATTGGCAGTATGGACATGTGGTTGAAATTGGCTTCCTCCCATCTTTGGCGATTTCTGAAGATACTTCA
This sequence comes from Folsomia inoculata, assembly GCA_034695825.1. Taxonomy (NCBI): domain Eukaryota; kingdom Metazoa; phylum Arthropoda; class Collembola; order Entomobryomorpha; family Isotomidae; genus Folsomia; species Folsomia inoculata. The sequence continues at coordinate 8,288 of JAQIWQ010000654.1, forward strand.
ACCAATGCAGCTACCTGGTCCCGTGAAAATGAAGGGGGTTGTTGCGCGGCCATTTCGAATAGTTTCCTGTCATTAGAAAATATTTTAAAATTTGTAAATGTCAATTTTCGAAAGTTAAACTTATGCAAAAATATAGAGTATGTAATTTTAAAAAAAATTTGCGACAATTGGAAGCGAAACTAAAGTCAGCTGGAATTCAAAGCCTTGTACATTTTCTACTAACAAGCACAGTGTACAAATTGTTGTTGTAAACACCCTACTGAAAACAATACTTTTGGATGAGTTGTTGCTTAAAGGGAACAGCAAACCGATTAAAAGTAAAGTGAAGCGTAGTGAATATTACTTTACTGAAATATGTTGCCTGTACTTGTAAAATATTATAAACACCATGCACCGGTTTTCATTGATTATTCTAAAATAAACCGAAATTGTTTTGCATGGCACTTACTGTAGTCTAGTCAATAAAATGTCTATAATTTGCATCACTTCATGAACAATTTCCTGCTCAAATTTCAACTTGACTCTTTCAATTATCAACTTGTAATGTTTACTCCCTACGGAAAACGAATTGGACAAGGAGCGATATCACTGGCTTAAATACCCAACCGTCTTGCAGTGGTGGTATAAAATCATCTTGAACATGATCGCATACCAAAAAGTTGACACAAAAAATCGATGGATTTGATGTAAGGTAATGTAATACATTCAGTGGTTCCAAGAAGAAGTATAGAGATTCCCAGCAGGTATGTCACTTTAAATGTGGTTAATTTTAGCAAAATGTGTGGTGACCATTATTACCACCTGTTTTGCCAAAGGCCATTGTTGGATTGACTGGACTTTTAATTACGTAATACCTCCTGCTTTCTTGAGATTTCATCTTATTTTTTTGTAATTGTCATTAGATCACCATTTTTATAGATGGATTTGATGTTCATGTGAACATAATAACTTTATCATTGTTTAAGAAGTAAAGCACAAATACGGGGACGATCGATGAAAGGGAAATAGTTTTATTGAATCGAGTAAGTTCAAAAGCAAATCAATCAAAATGATTTCATTGAAACCTTTCGGTTTCTTGCTTAAACTTTCATGATTTGGGAGAAATTTTATGATTTTACAAATACATTAAATAAAATCGTCATTTCCATCATTCAGCTTGTCAGATTCTTTAACTTTTATCGGATGTTGTTGATGCAATATCTGCAGCAATGAAGCCAAAGCAACATGTTGGCGAGTTAACTATATTTTATTTAATCCAAGTATTTTTGAAGAGGTGTTTATTTAAAGGTGATTTTGAGAATGACGAGTCAGCCACAATCTAGCAGGAGTTGGATCTCAAATGATATTCGTTACAGTTGTATTACATGGACACAAAGGGTGACACAATTTCCTGATGGGATAACACGAACGACGTGTGACAAACTACTTGCAAAAATTGAAAATGATTGTGTAGCCGGTTTTTAATTTTTTAGTGTACTGTCAGTAACATATTGAGATGGTAATCCATCGCCGCCTCACTTTACACTTATTAATATTCACAAATGTATTATTACTATTTGAATAGAATTATTTGAAATGTTCATATATTTCCTGCTAGGCATGGTATTTTCATTTTCTTTTGTAACAGATATGGCAAGGTTTTATGGATTCAATACATACCTATTATTATTACTAGAAATTATTTGGATTTGTACAAAAGATTGGAAGTTTTAAATCTCAAGGCTTCCAATTGTTTTGGATACTCTTGCAAAAATGTACCCATAAAAATCATTCCTTCCTAAGCTTAGAATATGACATATCATATAGTCATCATACCATCATCATTCCACGTATTTTTACAACGCGTTTATTTACAACATTACAAGTAGGATCTAATTTAAACTATAATTTATGTTTCAATCTCATTTACTTTACGTTCGGATTTACTTTACAAAAATGGCATATAAGACACATGTTTACATTTACATAAGGGTTGAATTGAATAACACATTTGCCATTACGCAATAACTTTATATCGTTACACAATTCATATATAAATAAACCTCCCCTTCATGTCTCAACCTTTCACAAAAATCAAATAACAAACTTGTAAGCATCAAAAATATTAAAAAATGAGTACTTAAAAAAACCCATGAAATCTAAAACTTTTAATTGAATTTACCAACGAACAAGACCGAAATTTCTAAAACTGCGAAATCCATCATTCACACCCAACTGTTTTTTACAACGTGGACAATGATGTACCGCATCCTGGGAAATTTTGCCTCTAGTAACGCACATGTAACACAAAGCCAGGATGCATGCACAAATTGCAAAACTCACAAGTGCTATGAGAAACCCCACAAGAATACTTTCGGTTCTAATTGCCCAAAAAACACCGCAAATAATTGTAACAAACACGAGCGTAATGATTGAGCATATGTATTGTCCCGAAACTCTTGAATTAGCTCTCTCATTTTCTTCAAATGTAATCTCCGTTGCGATTTGGGATTGGCAGTATGGACATGGTGTTGAAATTGGATGCCTCCCATCTTGGGCGATTCGTGAAGATATTGCAACCAATGCAGCTACATGGTCCCGTGAAAATGAAGTGGGTTGTTCCGAGTCCATTTGGAATAGCATCTTGTCATTAGAAAACAATTTTGAAATTTGTAAATGCCAATTTTCCAAAGTTAAACTTACGCAAAAATATAGAGTTTGTAATTTCAAAAAAAAAAAATTTGCGACAATTGGAAGAGAAACTAAAGTAAGTAAAATGGAACTCAAAGCCTAGTACATTTCCTGCTCAAATTTCAACTTGACCCTTTCAATTATCAACTTGTAATGTTTACTCCCTACAGAAAATGTACTAATTGAACAAGGAGTGATATCACAAGCTTAAATACCCAACCGTCTTGCAGTGGTGGTACACATGTAAAATCATGTTGAACATGATTTGATCTTATATACAAAACAGTTGACTTAAAAAATCGATGGATGTGATGTAAAGTAATGTGGGACATTGAGTCGTTCCAAGAATAAGTATATAGAGATTCCCAGCAGGTATGTCACTTTCGTGGTTAATTTTAGCAAAATGTGTGGTGACCATTGTTACAACATATTTTGCCTAAGGCCATTGTTGGATTGACTGGACTTTTATGTACGTAGTAACTCCTTCTTTCATGAGGGAGATTTTTTATCTTATTTTTTGTCATTGTCATTAGATCATTGTTGTCATTAGCATTTTTATAGATGGATTTGATGTTTGTTCATGTGAAGAACGAACATGATAACTTTATCATTGTTTAAAAAGTAAAGTACAAATACGGGGATGATCAAAGGAAGGGAAATAGTTTTACTGAATCTAGCAAGTTTGAAAGCAAATCAATCAAAATGATTTCATTGAAACCTTTTGGTTTCTTGCTTAAACTTTCATGATTTGGGAGGAATTTTATGATTTTACAAATACATTAAATAAAATCGTCATTTCCATCATTCAGCTTGTCAGACTCATTAACTTTTATCGGCTGTTGTTGATGCAATATCTGCAACACTTACTTGGATATCAAGAAAAGAAAAGCAAAAAACTGAGGTCAGATCAGATCAGATCAGTGTAGAGAGTAAATTCTAAGAGGGAGCAAGAAATTTAAAAGATGCAGTTATTTTGTTGACAAAATAATATATTTCAATTTTTTACCATTTTTATCCATGGTTTTGTTTCAGAGTTTGTTATTCTTGTAGGTAAACTACCTACGACTTTTACAACCCTGGATTTTTGGCCAAAAAGGCTCAAATGTCATCGTTACCGTTAGGCCATGGCGCAAAGCCACGCCATGGTACATAACTCAACTTGCCGTGAAGCCCGCAGATGGTAATACAACTGCGGTTACTATGTGCATAGTTAAATGTATACCAGAATACAATTGTACCAAGTTGGTACTACCAACCAAGATACATTTGCAATGGCCATTATGAGCAGTATTTTGCTTAAAGTCACTACAAGTGCAAAGAAAAGTGAATGTTGCTTTACTGACACGATTTGCACCTGCTAATAAAATATTATGGAATCAACACCCATAGGTTTCCATGGATTTTTATTGCCAGTAGTAGTCGTCTTTTTGCAGGGTTAAAATGAATGATGGATGCTCATGCAATGGGAATTTTACACCCACAATTTCCGACCCTCTAAAGTTCACTGTTACATGGATTATGATAAAATAAACAGTAAAGCAAATTACATTATTTACGAGTGTGGCATTTCATACAAAATGTGTTGTGAATACTATATACGTCGTACTAGTAATCCATTTGGTTTATATCAAAGAGTATGGTAAGGAGATGTTTAAATTTACTTTGACATATCCCAGAAAATAAAGTGTCATTTATTTATTCACTTTATAAAGCTCCAATCCATACATGATTCAACGTATCAATACAATGCATTTAAAAAATTACAAGTAGTATCTAATTCAAACTATTTATGTTTCAATCTCAATTACTTTACGGTTAGATTTAATTTACAAATGGCATATAAGACACATGTTTACATATTACATACAAGATTTGCAAAAAAGAGTACTTAAAGCCATTAGAATCCAATAAACATTACGTCCTTTTTAATTTCTAGTAACGAACAATACCACGACTGTCGAAATATCTAAAATTGTTAAGTCCATCATTAACACCCAGCTTTTCTCTACAACGTGGACAAGAATGTACCGCATCCTGGGAAATGTTGCCACCAGCAACGCACGTGTAAGACAAGGCCATGCCGCATGCAAAAATTGCAACCATCACAAGGGCTGAGACAAAACCCACTAGAATACTTTGGCTTTTAATTCCAGCAATAACACCGCAAACAATTGTAAGAAACATGAACATAAGGGTTGAGCACATGTATCGTCCCGAAACGTGTGAATTAGCTTCCTCATTTTCTTCGAATGTAATCTCAGTGGTGATTTGGGATTGGCAGTATGGACATGGTGTTGAGATTGGATGCCTCCCATCTTGGGCGATTCGCGAAGATATTGCAACCAATGCAGCTACCTGGTCCCGTGAAAATGAAGGGGGTTGTTCCGGGTCCATTTTGAATAGTTTCCTGGCATTAGAAATATTTTGAAATTTGTAAATGTGAATTTTCCAAAGTTAAACTTACGCAAAAATATAGTTTGTAATTTCAAAAAATAATTGCGACAATTCGAAGCGAAACTAAAGTCAGCTGGAACTCAAAGCCTTGCACATTTTCTGCCAACAAGCACAGTGTACAAATTGTTGTTGTAAACACACTACTGAAAACAATACGGTGGGATGGCCATGAGCAGTTTTTGTTTAAAGGGAACGGCAAACCGGTTGCAAGTAAAGTGAAGCGAAGTGTATGTTACTTTACTGAAATATGATGCTTGTACCTTTAAAATATGCACCATGCACCGGTTTCCATTGATTATTATAAACCGAAATTGTTTTGCCATGCACTTACTGTAGTCTAGTCAATAAAATGTTTACAATTTGCATCATTTTATGAACAATTTCCATCTCAAATTTCAACTTGACCCTTTCAATTATCAACTTGTAATGATTATCCCTGGGAATCATTATTCGAGATGACATTATTCCCGAGGAGTCAATCGTGACCATTTAGTCAGCAGCATTAAAGTTAACAATTTTTAATTATATTTTATTTACCACCGGCAATTTCAGAACCATTTGTTCTCATCATGATGCACCAATTCTTTCCCCACGGTCCTCTTCTAACCTGGCACAGACAGTGTTAACTATAATCCTTACTTGTTAAATTAGCCCTCTTTTGGTAAAATAACCGTAATCTTCTATGCAGGAGAAACAATGAAAATAAATTAAAGTAAAGCTTTTACTTGCTCTGAATTTAATTTGTCTTTTACTAACTGAACCAGGGCGTGTTGGTTAATTGGCATATCTTCTAAACGACATACACTTTAAGAATGTATCGTGAATCATAACTGTTGGAACATGCTGATAGATTTGTTGATAATTGATTGATTTATAACCAAGAAATAAATATACATAAATGAAATGGAAAATAAATCATGTAGTTTGTACCATGGGATGAATTGGAATTTAATTTCCATTTCATCCTTTATCAAAGAAACTATTTGGCAATTGCCAATTCATCCAGAAACAGTTGTCCAGAATTCTGCACTGCGGTTATTATTGAAACAGTATCATAAATTAATAGCGTGGGTAGCATATATTCCTCCGTGTGTCATATTATGTCATACATTTTGCACAACGATGAAGGAATTCTTTATGTAGGATTCTACATGCAATGCATGCAATATGCAATACACGCATCGGTGGTGGTTGTGGTTGGTAACAAAAGTAAACCCCCTGCACAAGTTAGCATTAGCTTTTTACTGCACCTTTTGGTTAGAAGGTTACGAGGGTTGGCTGTATTTTTTGCTATTGTTATTAAATGAACACATGT
>JAQIWQ010000655.1:0-14708 GCA_034695825.1 Folsomia inoculata
GGTTGGAGCTTTCCAAAATACAATTGCGCATGTGTCATGCTCACGAGGACTTCAAGGGAAAAAATGGCATTTCTTGCTAAATACCAACAGCGCATATGATACAAGGATTTCTAAAAAAAACATGTAATAATATATATTGATACATAATTTATTATTTATAGTAGTAGAAATAAATCTGTACCTTTCGAATTGCGAAATGTAATAAAACAATGAGGCTTAGTTCCATGTAATGGCATAAGAGACAGGTAAAGTAGTTTAGGGTAAATCCAATGCCTTAACGTATTAAAACATAACGTATATAAGTCTCCATACATTAAAATGATTTATAAGACAAGTTCAATATTTAATACCAAGGTCTTTGAAATATATTTGAAACGTTGCCACGGCCCATATTTGCGAGGTTGTAAGCAGAATGAACGTTGCCTAAATGATATCAACATTATCATTTATGTTGATAAGATTAGCTACGACTTGACTCGTTTGCAATGTACTTACAAAAGAGACTGCTTTCTGAACTTTAATGCAATTTTTACCATTGCAATAAAGTGTAGTCTTGGTCTTGCGTCCCTCCATTCGATTTAATTAATAGGTGGTTTTAATAGCTTAAGACTGAATTAAAAAAATTCAGTAGAATATTCTTCAATCGTATAATTTTAACAAGTGTATTGGGGGTGAACAATTATGAACTGACTCCGACAAAGTTGATGTTGAACTTGACATAATCACAACGAGGAATATATCTTCAGGTTTGTGGTTGGGTTTAATCAAATGTGGTTTTGTTCCGTTTTTTGACTTGTTGCTTCAACTGACTTGTGGTTTGATTTGCTTGGAATTTGATGCTATTAAAACCCCAAATAAGAATACAAAAAACAGTGGTTTGGGGGTTTTCCAGACTCTGGCTGGACACAATCTATGATGGAAAATTATTTTCCTCTTCAATAGCATCATACTCATTTATTTTTAGCTAGTAAAGCTTCGCTTAATTGAAGGTTAATAAATTTTGAATACAGTTTATCGATCCCTTCATTTATAATAGCCTTTGCATCATGATCATTTTACATATTATTTAGCAAATAAATACATGTTGCATTTGTAACCACTGGATTTGGGGAAAAAACCTGAAGGGAAAAACCACCAATGCATTGCCGATTGCACCCAGATTCTAATCTATTTATTTGCTTATCTCATATAACCGCCAGCACCAGGCAAGACAGAGATCAACAGACAGGAAGGCAATTAAAATATCTTTAATACCAAATTCATATAGAGTTACGCAGCACATGAATGACCAGTGAAAAGTCTCTTTACAGGGTCAACCGCAGCGGGTGTGTCCGTAGCCGTTCTCACGCAGACCTGCACAGCACCTGTGATCCCGAAAACCCCTCACGCAAAACCCGAAACTCGAACAGTGGCATGACACCCACCACTGCACGACAAGAGTAAGAGAAAGAAGAGGGGAGGCGCTGAACGCCAAGCTACCCCACCCCCCAATGAGGGACGGCACAAGCCATTGCACCGCACTTGTCTGTGTCGTCCCACACAAGTTCCTTCACCGGACACACGCTCTGCACCAGACCGCGGGTAAGCTTACACCCAGCAAGGCCGCTGTCACCCTTATGCGCGATTATCCTCTATCCCCCTTCGGTAGCACCTCCACCCCAATTACCACCTATCATGCTAAAACAATGTATTACCTGGAGGAGCCTGACTTGGCCTGCTCACTCTTTACTGTGTTGCGGGTCCTTTAGTTGACTCCTGCTCTTGTGCCGATGTTTGCACCTTGTCGTTGCTGGCGTGAGGGTGTGGCTGAGTCGGGGCAGCTATGGGTGGAAGAAGGTGAGTGGAATTGGTTCACCCCCAGTAGCTCTTGCTATTTACGGACCCTACTCAGGATACACTCACCACCAGGTGAAATAAATCCAAGTTTCCAACGAATGATTGAGAGCCGGAATTCCGATGCGTGTAGAGTGAGTGGACAGCCAACGCAGACTCAGATCCCTTCATTTATGAGAATGATGATCTGATTGTAAAAATTAATCAAGTAACGCCCTACTTCATTAACCTTTCCGTTTTGCAACCCTTTTCTCCCTTCCGTAATGTTTTCCATATCTTGTGAATAATCGTCATCACTAAATGCAGAATCGTCAGAGATTTGGTTTTCGTATTGTGCATGTCTTTTGGTAATACTTTCGTCATATATCTCATCGCCAACGCCCCTGGACTGATTATTAATTGGTGATTGTTTCTTTTTGTTGATTGCTTTTTTGATTTTCCGCTTCTGGTTCTTCATGTCGATGACGAAACTGGAAATATAATGGTTATTTTATGTGGCTAAGATTTGCTTCATGGATTGGGTTTACCTTTTCAGACTACTCGTTACTTTTGGTGTAGTAAACGGTAAAAATAATTGGAGTTGCCCGAAATGCCAATGTAATAAGTTCTGGAGCCAAGTAATATATAGCAGTCAAAATGTAGTACCACATTTTTATAGAGCCTCAATTCCACCTGCATTACGTAAGTAAAATTTATTTACTCTTCAGCTACCGTGTTGAGGCATAAAGTTGGTTAAGATAAATCACTTTGCAAAAAATTCTGACACTTTGAACTTATGCACATACACCTTCAAATTTGTTTAGTCGCAGGCGAATGTACAAAACTGTCTATGAATCAGATTGTCAATTATTCAGCAGAAGAACGGATTTATTATCGTTGATAAGATAAGTGTTTATGTAGTACAACTGCGCAGTATTTGCAAAAGTGAATAAGCTTTTACTTGTACCGTTTATTATTTGCAGGTGTTTCTGACGAACAGAAATATTCCGACTGATTAATGGATTTTCGCAGGTGACTACCAAATATTTACGCCAATTATACATATATTGCAGCAGCCGAGGAACACATTGGTCATTGTTATTTGATAACAATGATTCAGTATATACAACTGTGCAATATATTTAAATTATATATTTCAGATGGACAACGTAAATCCAGCTACGTATGTGGAGCACGAATTTTTGCATGGCAGAAATCGGACATTGAAAGGTAGGGATAAAGCGATCGTGCCAAAATGAAAAATTTATTACTCGCAATTGTCAAGATTATTTACTCCCCTTGTCTGTGGCTTTGATACATTTTTAAGCCCATTCATATGACTCAACATCATTGAAGCTCGATCCATTTATTTTACAACGTGCAGTTACATTTTAATCAAATCACTGATAAGCATACAGTCCCGTGAATATTACTCAAATGTGCATTCATTGTCCTTACTGTAAAATGTTAAACAAAAACCAACAGTGTCATTACTGCTTCATAAAGTTGAGATATCTACAATTTTTAACGGGCAGACTGATGATAATACTGCAGAATTATTATTTCTGTGCCAACATATTCACTGCTGTCACTGCCACTTTTAGTTACAGATAAAAGTTCAGGCACGCAAGTAATTCAGTTCAACGTTCAGCTCTGCGCCTTAAATACGAATCAGAAAAGGGTAGTCATGAATAAAATAACCCCTACCATAAGTCATCATGACTTATAGTACAATACAATTGCACGCTGGTGCTGATCTCCACAACCAAACTTATCTTAACAGTGATAAACATTTTAAAACGATTTACTGCAAAAAGTTATGGAAGGGACAAAAAGCATTGGTTTGAAAGAAATTGGTTTAAAAAATATTGTTGACATGATGATAAAAGACGATAATTTTGTTAAAAACTGGACGACATTTCATAGCTCACTGCCATGGGCATATCCTGATTTTATCCAACTAGAAATTAGCTACAACAACACCACGGTAGGTATACGTCAAGTGTTAATGAAGTTATTGGGACATTATATTTCCACTTGTGGGAAAACAGCAACAATTGGGGCACTACAGGAAATACTTTTAAACGACAATTTTGTAAGCGTTTCAGGTACTATAGTTTACAAATAGAAATTGTTCCTGTTCTTCAAAGTAGTCTAAAATTATATTTCCTTGTTATGGAATCTGTCAGAAGCACTAGACGAATTAAGGATTCCAATCAAGAAACCCGAAATACAGCGTGATTATACATCCGCCATTTGTGCGTTCTTCGCCGTCATCGTCTCAATCTTGGTATTCTGGTTCTTAAACACATCCGGGACAACTTCCATAATATTAAAACACCCAGTATTCCAGACACACACGTTACCGCAAAACTATACAAACCCTACTACTAGTACCAGCATATTTCCCATCCGATACGGAATTGGCAAACCTATCAAAAAATTCGTAGGGCGCCGCCGAAAACTAGATCAACTTGAAAAAATACGAAAAGATTCTAAACACTTTCTCATAGTAATTACAGGACTAAGTGGAATAGGGAAAACCGAGTTGGTTCGTACGTTTATTACAGGACTGCTAAATTCCACGATAAACTGTGTCTGGCTAAATGGAGAAGATCCACAATCTCTAAAGTCATCCATAACTCAATTACAAGCTGATCTAAATCCCCATTTTTCTCACCAATATAATAATCTGGAAACTAATTTCGTCGCTATTAAACGAATTTTAAGTACCCTAATTAAACTACAATCATCTCCAGCACCTTGGATCATTATTCTCGACAACGTTGACGAATCCCACGACGACATTGAATCAATTCTAGAATACCTTGTCGACCAGCAAATCCTTACGATAATCACATCGACCAACCAGAAAATACTACGCCCTAATGACGCAATTTTTATACCAATTGAAAAACTTGACGACCAAGACGTTATAGAATTTGTCAAATCTTCTTTAAATAACGATCAAGAATCTGACGACGACATACTCCAACTCTGCAATATTTTCGACAACCATCCCTTAGCCCTAGAACAGGCCGTGGCGTACATTTTGGAGCAACGACGGGATTCTCCGGAAGGTATTGCATACTTTATTCGCAACTATATAACACAAGTTGAGACACAGCTAGTATTACAATCAACTTTGGGATATCAATTGAGTAAAATTTCAAACAAATATGGAAAGTCGGCTTTATCAACGTTGCAAATCAGTATTGATAAAATCCAGCAGAAATACCCAGCTCTTGGAAATATCTCATCTGATATACTAAATATTCTAGCTTTCGTCAAAGCAGACGGTATTCAACTTGCATTTCTTGAAACTATTTATTCTCAAATATTTGCAGTAAATTCCACACTTTTTTCGCAAACCATATCATTGCTAAAGACATATTCTTTAATAAAAGTTGACAACCTAATTGTCACCGTACACCGATTAGTACAGCAAGTTGTGAGAATACATTTTTCAAATTCCTCACCAGCATTTCTCAACCAATTAACAAGTTCAGCAGCCATTTTATCTCAAACTTTTCAACGGTCTGAAATATTGCATGTTTTAGAAATATGGAATCACGCGCTAAAAGACGACAAAATTATTTTTAATATTCATACTTTATCATTCAAAATTTACCACAAACTTATAAACTTGACAATGTACTCTGAAGCCTTGTCCTTTTCTAAAAACAATTACGACAAATTCTACTCATTACTTGGATACAGATCCATTTCAACTCTTTTTACCTTACATAATATAGGTCTGTCCTCCAGATTAACGGGAAATTATGCCCAATCTTTCGAAATACTTGTAGAATTGTATAAAAAAGAGTCAATTTTACTTGGCCCTGAATCCCCCGAAACTACTTCAACTTGTCATGATGTCGGTGTAGTTCTTTATAATTTAGCAAAATACACGGCGACATTAATATGGGATTATTTCGTTCTTGCAAAAGAAATTAGACTGTATGGTGGACAGAATAATGAACACACGATGAAAACTATTACAAATATTGGTGTCGTTTTATTAAAGCTGAACAGATATAAAGAAGCTAAAATAAAATTTGAACAAGTTTTAGCATGGCAGATGGATCATTTAGGAAAAACTGATCCCAGTACATTAGTTACGCTAAACAATTTAGCAGGCTGTCATTATAAGATGGGAAATTATGCTAAAGCGAAAATGATTTTTGAATCGATTTTGAAGACAAAGATTCAAATATTTGGGGAAACAAATGAAGCGACATTATTCACTAAAAGTTGGTTAGCAAAGACACTGGATAAAATGGGAGAGACGGAAAAAGCTCTCACAATTCTTAAACAAGTTCTACCTTTAAGAGAAAATATTTTAGGAGTGAATCATCCATATACAGTTAGTACTAGAAATAGAATTCGTAAAATTGAGGGCAGGGACACCCGCAATGTTTAAAGATATTACATGCGTCCCTTATTTTGGAAAATTGTCTTCTGGTTGTCATTAATCATACATACTTATATATGTTTATTTCTGGATAATAGTCAATGACACTTTTAATGTTTGTCATTTAATGAATTAACTGGTTATTTATCGAAATGCACAGATTATAAACGTATTCTGTTTGCAACTACATTATATATATGTTTTATATAAAATGAAGTAAAATAAAAAATCTTGACATTTGCGAATAATAAGTCAAACTCATTTTTGCACAATCGTTTTATCCAAGTTCATGGTTTGCATACCATGTTTGGTTCTATTGTTCACAAATTTGTAATTGCAAAATATTGCGCAGCACGATGCATTGAATCATTTTGTTATCAAACGACATCCTTGTTTTACATTAACGATTTTGACATGTCCATTTATCATTATTTGGGTTGTGAATGTCAAAAGATAAGATTGCAGGGTTTTGGATGCAGCAAAATACGAACAAAGTGTAAGGCATTTCATTTGGCATTTATTTTGTAAAAATGTTTTGTGGCTGTCCAGTCCATATTAATCATTGATGATAAACATAGATTCCGTCCGACAACGTTTTCTGCGCAAAAAAGTTCATGACTAATCCCACAGCCGAGCTTAATTGTCCAATCCTGCAATTTGCCATTGTAAAATAAATATTGAGCAGTTATGTATAGTGAATCATCTTTTTATCAGTCACCATATCCGGCCATCCGTTAGATAAGTTTTGTAAATTATTGTCCGACACCAAAGCACAAAAGGATTTAGTAATCTACATGATTCATGGATATGTATGTTCATTCCCTTGCGATTAAACAAATTTGACGGTGTGCATAAAAATGGTTCACTCCAAATTGTCAGATTTATTTTGCTAAAAGATTTGGATAAACCAACTTTATACCGTGACGCTACAGCAACCTGAAAGGCAAGTTACTTTTACTGTACAGGATCGTTTTCCAAATGTTTGTGAAAATATAAACGCTGTAAAGATGTGGTACTACATTTTGACTGCGATGTATTCATTCGCCCCAGAACTTATTACATTAGCATTTTGGGCAGCTCCAATTATATTTACAGTTTACTATGTTAAACGTAACGACTCTGATGCAAAGGTAAATTCAATGCGTAAAGTAAATATTAGCAGTTCAACAAAACAATCATTAATTACCCAGCTTCGTCACCCTCAACCGAAAACCGAAAATCACGACAAGACTCCCAACCACAAAAGATATCAACGGAGACAGTCAGCAATAAATACGTCGCTGGGCGTTCTACCATTGAATGAAAATGAAGCCAAACGACATGCACAATATGAAAATCAAATCTCTGACGACTCTGCATTTACTGATGACGATTGTTTACACGATGGGGCAAAAAAATACCCCTCGGAAGGGGAGGAAGGATCGCAAAAGAAAGATAACGTATGGTAGTACAAGTTATAGCTCTCAAAAGCACATTGTCATTTTCTTATCTGTTTAATAGAATTTTTCATCGAAAGACGTTAAAGACAAACCAACTGCAGAAAACGAAACCCAGAGGACAAATCTGAGTGTAATACCTGCATCAAATAAAACTGAAAATGTTCAAAAACGTAATGAATATCCTATCGCTCTATCTTCAAACTCAAACCATTCACCTACCATCGTCGAAAATCAAACATTAAACAGCACTGTTAAAGACTACTTTGAAAATCATTTACCATTCACTTCATTGATTGCGATGACAGAATTTGAAGATGAAACGGATAAACTAAACGAAATAATGCTTGCAATCGCTGCAGCCCTTCGATTGGATTTTCTGTTCAGATACTTCAGAAGTAAAAGTAACAACGTCAATAAAAATTGGGGAAAAAGGACAAACAAAACAAAATCTGCAAAGGGCTTGTCACAGGTTTCAAATGAAAATGACGTATGTCAAGCTTGAACAAAATTGATAAAACTCACATTTTCGCTTACATATTTTCTCCAGGAAGATGGCAATTCCCGAAAACCACATACAGAAATTCCGCCTTCACAGACGCTTTGCAGAGTCGCTGAATACGAAATACAATATTCTGATAACGAAGATTATGATTTTACGCTCAGTGTAATTGCCAACCAAATTCAATCGGATATAAAGCCAGGACTACAGGCTGAAATAGACTTTTCTGCTCAAAGTAATGAGTATCGTGACAACGATAGTAGTAATGGGCGTCGCTCAACATCAGACACCAGCGTTTCGTGCCAGGATACTTCGCCCAACTCTGTGAGTAAAATGAATCGAATTATTTGAAAAAATTCGTAAATTACTTCTCCCATAATTTAGGCCAGTCATACTCCAAGCAGCTTTTGGGTTAACTCTATAAACGGTTCTGCTTCATCAAACAATCAAACTGCAATAATTCAAACATTAAACAGCACTCTTACAGACTGCGGTGATAACGAAGATTATGATTTTCCGTTCAATGAAATGGCCAAGCAAGTTCAATTGGATATAAAGAAAAGGAGAGGAATGTTGCAAGCCATTTGGATAATTCTAGGACTCCAAGCTGAAAAATACTTTCCTTCTCAAAGCAAAGAGTATCGTGACAACGACAGTAGAGATGGGCATCGCTCAACATCAGGCACCAGCCCTTCGTGGCAGGATACATCCCCTAACTCTGTGAGTAAAATGAATCCAATTATTTAAAGAAGTTTGCAAATTACTTATTCAAAATTTAGGTCAATCATACCACACCCAGCATTTCGGTTAACTCTACAAACGGTTCTGCTCCATCAAAGAACAAAAGCGCGAAATGTACAAATCGGCAAAAAATAATTCAAACATACACCCCGCGAACTAATAAACGCTCAAGACCGGCTAGTCGTTATCATGGTCCAACGTTGAAAAATCGAAACGATAAATGGAAAATTGACCAGACAATGAGCGAAAGCTCCCAAGTTAGACCAAACAGTTCCTCGCTAACTGCTAGCTCAGGTTGGATAGACAAATATCTTGGCAGGAGTCCTCTGCCAACGCCAACCCCAACATCAACCAGAACGGATCATAATGGCACGAGTCCTATTCTGCCAAACTACATCGTCATATCATCATCAATGAGCTCTCCACCAAGTACTAACGTACCAAGTCCATCTACGGTCTCGGGTTCTAGCTCGAAAAGTTGGATCGCCAAATTTTTTGATAACATTCCATCATCATCATATTCCAATTATTCCAGCTATTCGTACACCTCCGCTCCTGCTCCAAACGTTTCTTACACGCCCACCTTTAGTACTTCTTATAATTCGACATCCTTAGCCTTATGGTAAGTGAAATAAATTACCTTATCCTCGAAAATCAATGGGTCAGCTAAATATTTGGTTTAGTTTTAAAACTTTGTATTATTTGTTACCAATTATGTCAACGATTGAGATTTTTGTGCATTTTGTATTAAAATGTTTACCAAATTGTTGTTATTGTACCATGGGCACTATATGTGTCCACCAGGTCACAACATAAGGAAATCATAGTGTCAACGTCTTACAAAAGTTTTAGTGCATCATATGTATTTGGTTTAAAAAGCTTTGAAAATCAAAATGTATAGCGAGTTTTTTCGACATTTTCGACAAATGGACGCTAATCATATACAAATATGTTGAAGCAATTGCATAACATTTTCAACAAGACAAAGCTTGAGAATTCTGGCCACTATATACGATCGACTTTTGTCTGTATTATAATTTATTTTCAGCTAATCAGTTGCATAAAATTTAATGACACCACTTCCATTGTGTGAAATATCCGTTAATCTTCTGTTATCATTTGAATTGTTACATAAATTTTAGCTTTGTCGCCATTTGCGATACCAAATCCAGTACCGTGTGTGCCCCCAGAGAGAAACACTAAGAAACTCACAAAGAATCTAAATTAAATAACTGCATAGTTTACCGCAAATATTTTTATACTAAAAATCCAATTCACTGTACTTACGAAGTGAACTGGAATGAGTTGATGTGTAATTTACTCAATAACACTTCAAATAGATTTTACATGTTCTTGGATTGGATTCCATCGGTCGATAAACTAACCACACCTCAGTGTAGTGTACTGTAGAACCCTCAACGATCTTATCTGACCTACGCAGATTTACCTGCAGATTGGACTTGACAGAAAATTCATCTCTACTTCAAAAAACCTCCACAACCGTGACAAACAAGGAACAGTTTAATTTCATTTAGGACGAAGGAAGTGTACATAGTTTAATATATGCATTTCTACTATACAATTACTATGTACTTCCATGTGTGAAACAACTCTGCAATTTCTGACAACTAATTCCTGTTGTTATTCCATACTGATCCACACTTTATACTGTTAACTCAAGTGATTATAGTCATATCTTTAGTACACGCAGTACAAATTGCATGGATTTACGTATTCGTCACGTTGAACAAAGACAATGAACAAAATAAATTTCGTTCATTTGTTTCCAGATTTATGAAAGTCGAACCGAGATACACAAAAATTGAAACTGATTGGTTTATCGCCTAGAATTATGTTCACCTTGCTGTAACATTGACTAAATTATTCAATACATACAAATTTGCAAATTCTAGAACTTTAATGACTAGGACGAATGGACAAAGCAAAATCTCTGTAAGGGACGCAGTGTTTTTATTTCTCCGAGAAAATTATCCCTATATGTTGAATATTATGGCTTATTTCCTAGTACATAAATTGGCTTTAGAAAGCTGTGACGTGGTTGGTTAGCCTTACAAGAGGTTTGAGATGATACAAAACCGTATAAAACCGTCTATATTGTATAGACTTATTTTAACATGTAGAAAATCAAAGTTGAACAAATGTGTATCGAATAACATAATTTGCACGTAGTTTATTGAGGAAATTTGGGCAATTAATTTTCACGGATTCCGATATCATTTGTGTTTATAGTTATCGACTTGTCTTATGCAAATTATTCAGCAGAATACTACAAACTGTATGATTGGAAGCAGAATAAATATGACAAGAATATCGGCAGTAACCAGATAACCAACATATTTTACAGCATTGTCCATCATAGAATGGATACATTTCTGTATTATTAAGAGCAGTTACATCAGCCTTAAACCATCACATGATGCGTTGAAATTGATTTACTTTGTCACGTACCATCCTTGCAATAATAATGAATGCATAAATGTAGAAAAGCATTAAATTTTTAGTCATATGACATATCAACGATATAATATCAGGATCCCAATTACATACTATGAGCATGCAGTGAAAATGTGACAGATTCAGTTACATAAACGTCAGCAGGATCACGGGACATTTTGATTGATTTGATTTGATATCTTTCATTGTTATAAATTTATCCCAACCCCACATTCAACCTCAAAAACTACATCCATATCAATCATCAATCAATCACAATAATGGGCAGGGATTATTATGATTATCGCTACACAAATATTACAGACCATGCACTACTGCCTTGTATAAAAAGAAACACCTTTGTCCAATTTGGTAGTTTTGTAATAGTATTCAAAGCCGCTTTGCAATGAAGTTACAACTGGCATTTTTAGTGATTGTAGTGAGTTTTCTGGGGCATTCAGAAGGTAACATATTATTAATTAAAAACCTTATTACTGTTTGAGTAAGGATGTAGCTTGGGCCAAAATTGACTCCATGTTTTTGTCGATTATCCAGGTGGAGGAGGTCCCATCGATGCCCCCCTCGATGTAACACCACCAAATCTTCCTGGAGGAACAATTGCAAATGACGCTCCCCCAGGACCATTTTTCGCCGATTTTCGACCACCTTACCCAACTGATGCTTGTAAGAAGCAAACCAATCAAAATCCTAGGCATTCATATCAATCAATTTTTTGTTTGTACTATTTTTCATTTCGAATTTTAGGGTGGTCCGGACTCACCGTGGGGAACCAAGACGCGTACGCTTCATACTGTTTAATTCATATTATTCAGAGGTTTTGATTTTTTGCTACTGTTTTAGAATCATCGCAGGACCATTCCCATTTCAGTGTCAAACGACCAACACTGGAATTCCATTCGGCATCAGTGACAACAGAGAATTTGACGGAACCTCTGTTAAAGTGAACACCCAGTTCGACTTTAGAGCAAGTCTTGCAGGACTCCCTGCTGTATTAGCGAATAGAAAAGCAACTGCCTGGGACACACAAGCAGTTTGTCTTAAATACACTGCGGGAACAGGGACAATGGACACCTGTCTCGTCCCTGGTTCCCCATACATGACCTTCGTCTACGCAAATGCTGGCATCCTTATTACAGTCGAAAGGGACAGCACAATTACCGAGTTCACATGGGTCACACCCAGTATGTCTCCACAATTCTACAAAACTGATAATCTTTGAAAAATCTAAATTCAATTCATTTCAGATCAAAAGGCCCGCGTGAATTTGGCGAATGGAAGCTACTACATAATATACGTTGTGTCTGGACAGGCAGATTTGTCGGTGTCGGCAGATCTCAAGAGCATCACTTCCCCAGCCGGGACGTCTGCAACCCTTCGGTTTGCAAGGGTTAAGACAATTGCACAGGAACCAGTTTTGGACTCGCATGCAGCCAATTACCCAACAGGGGTTGACTATCGATACTCAATTCAAGGTATACAATAAATTGGCATATCTGTATCCATTCTAATGTCATACTATGTACGTCATCAGGTGACGTCGCAACAACCACCTGGACATGGGAAGTCGTTGGCAATGCCGCCCAACTCCTCATGCTATCTTGGCCCCACCATCGAGATCTATTACAAGGAGCAAATTATGTCGCCAATATGGAATATTCAACCCTAAAGGGACCTATGCGAGGAGTACTAGGCAACGTTTGGACTATGCGGTACGATCTGCCAAAGATCAGCTGGTTCCCCGAAAACCCAATCCACGCCTCCTGTCTCCCAGAACTGATCAAAACGTTAGAATCGGATGTGAATTCATTGAGGGAAATGGTCCCAGGCGATTTCTACTTCTGGGGTGGCGCTTTCGGTAGAGCGGCGCAGCTTGCAACCATCGCAGAACAGGTTAATCGCCCAGATTTGATTGACAAAGTTGTAGCCGTGCTCAAGGCCAGCGTTGGACATTGGTTCGATCCTGGGCACGTCCCTGCAGCCGCTTTTGAAACGGGATGGGGTGGATTCATTAACAAAGAAGGGTGGAATAATACATGGGTCGACTTTGGAAACGTATGTGAATTGCTACTTTTTGTGCGAGCGTTTTAATTTTTACATGTGCAATTATTTGCAGGCTTACTATAACGACCATCACTTTCATTACGGATATCTCATGCATGGGGCGGCTGTGATTGCGAAATATGACCCGGCATGGCTTAACCAAAATCGGCAATTCTTTCTCCAGTATTAAACTAATACTTTATTTTACTATTGGTGAACAAGTAATTTTTATATTCCATCCTATTTGTTTAGTGTGGCTCGTAATACGGGGAACCCATCTCCAAATGATCCACACTACACTGTGACAAGACACATGGACTTTTTCGCAGGTCACTCGTGGGCCTCTGGAATTGCCAACGGTGCGGGTCCACGTGACCAGGAGAGTACTGGAGAAGCCATCAACGGCTACTACGGACTTCTCCTTCTTGCCCACGCACTAAACGACCAAGTCCTCATACAATGGTCGCGGCTATTGTTAGCCATTGAAATCAAGGGGGCTCAGGCCTACTGGCATTTGTACCCCAACGTTGGCCCAAATGATTCCCCATATCCAGAACAAGATTTTAGAGCTCTTACAACCGTTGGAAATGTCATGGACACTCAAGCCGGTGCATGGCTGTTCTGGGGTGCAGAAAGAATTCAAATTGCGGCAATTCAAATCCTCCCCCTTACACCTATGGGTCAATATACATACGACAGAGAATGGATGGAGGGTGTCCTCCCATACTGCAGAGTTGAATTGGATGATTTTAGATATGGAGATGAATTCAAGTGTGGTACGTATAAAACCTTGCATATTACTCGTCGAGACATCATTTAATATTGTTAATTCAATTTCCTAATTCATAAAACCTTTTATACATACGGCAGTGATCTATGCCGCATATGCGAAAGTAAACCCTCAAGAGGCCTACCGACACTCGTCACAACTATTCGATTGGGGTACTGGAAACTCTGCATCTAATCAGCTCTACTTTGTCGCAACTCAGCCGACCTCATCCGACATTTGTTCTGCCGCCACTCAGACCCCAGAAGGACTATTCTACATTCAAGACGTGGCTACAGGATTGTTCGTAACAGTTAACGGGAACGGAAACCTTCTAGCTACCACAAGTGCAGATGTACTTGCGGCCAAGTTTGAGCTAGGGTTTAAACCAGGTAACCTGAGCAACCATATCCTTTTTGACAAAAATAGATGTAATTTCATCCCCATGAATCATTTTTAGGTGGCGGCACAATCCAAGCCATATCAAGCGGTCTTTACGTAACCGCCTCCCCCAACGGCGAT
>JAQIWQ010000656.1:0-14707 GCA_034695825.1 Folsomia inoculata
CAAAATGTCCTATAGTGAGACGGGACAAAAATAGTACCCTCCAACCCTTTTCCTGTCCGTCTTCATTCAAGACGGCTGTACTTTTGTAATTTTAAGGAAAAAGAAAGCGTTTCTAAAAAGTGTCAGATCACATTTTTATTTAAAAAAACAAAGTTTACCTATGAAAGCTAAAGCGTGGGCGACTGTCTGAACAGATTACTTATCCATTTGTACAAGAGTTGAGTTGGACGGATAGATGGATGATGTTCTTTTGTGATTCTGTCTCTTCTCTTTTTGTGGAATAATGCATAAAAAGTAGATAGGAAAATGGAGAAAGTGCTACATTTACATAAAACTCTTGCAAATCTTTGCCAAACAGACCCCAACCAACTTTTTTTTCAAGTACATACGTCATCCCAAATGATGATAAAAATATGTAATGAGATTTTAATGAATTCTTTTCATAAATTTCATCCAAAATATTTTGCATGATGCTTAAATTTAGAATTGGTCATGATTTTAATGCCTTGATTTTCCAATGAGCATGTTTTAATTAAATCAATTAATTATGCCATTCCCTAAATGTTAATTATATCAAGTTATATATGTACTATCATGTCTGTAGACAATAATGGACTTAAAGTTATTACTACTAAAGAAAGGTATTATTACATGAATGCTATAAATGCTAACTAAACCAAACAAACATGAATATAATAAACATGCATCTGCATAAACATTCCAATCATTGAAATAAATGAGTCCTTTTATGTAAAACATGGTGAATTTATCCAAATTACCTAATTCTCCTAGAAATTGGTGTTATGAAAGAGAGTAAAAGCATTGATGGTGTGCCCTCTCTCTACACAAAAAGAAGCAAAGTTGCTCTTCCCATCACATTTTGTCTCAAAAGCTCACAAAAACTAAAAATCCAAAATCAAACAAACCGACCAAGCAAAGCACCTTTCCTCGAAGATCAATCCTTCATTCATTCATTCTATTGATGGCTGGATAGTGGATGCTATAATAAAATCGTGCTTCCTTCCTACTTGCACTACTCTTCAACTTTACATTAATCCTTTTCTTCTTTTAATTTCCTTCATAATATTTCTTTATAATCAAGTATTTCAAAACCAATTAAATACCAATTTCATCAGACCAGACTCAACTCAACCCCTCATGACACAGGTAATAACATTTTTTATATATATATTATATATTATATTTGGTTAATTGTTTTTGGTGTGATCAGTAGATGTAGATGATCAGTTTTCTAAATGTGGTGGTGTGGTTGGACAAAGTAGCTGGACTAGACAGTTTTATGATCAGAATGAGTGGACGGATGATGATGAGTACATCCTAATTAAAAACAATTTATTTTAGTTGAATAGTAATAAGACAGTAAGAGTGAGTTAATAGTTGAGAGTGAGAGGGGACGGTTTTTAGCAGGAAAATGGTCAAGTTAAGAATAGAATAGGTATTATGTATTATTAACAGTTAATAATGTAAAACGTATAATGGATTTTGGAGTGGAAAAGGTGTGGGATTGATTAGTTTGAATAATGTCAAATACGTATTCTCGAATTATTGTTAGTTTCTAACATTTCTAATGTTTTATGTATTTTATTTTCTGTTTCAGGGTTTCTTGTCGTAGCTAGTACATTTTTTATTGTGTACTACCGTCTCGTCCTTCTTCCCTGCAGTCCACCCTGTGCCCTGGCTTATTGTCCTGATCAATGTCGATTATTCGGATCTTCAGTCGAGTCGGCAGGTCACGCCTTGACTGAGGAAGATTTTTAACTTGTTCCGCCGGTGATCTTGACTTGGCTTAGACTTGAAGATAAAAGAAACGAGTAAACAAAACATGGATTAATTTGTTCATTGGATTTGATGAGTTGGTGTCCAACAGTTGGACTCCAACTAAGCTTTGTGATATCTATGTCAAAGACTTGATTGACGTTAGGCTGAGGCAAGTCTTTCGGTCTTTGCAATTATTAATTTATTAGTCAAGTGATTGGAAGGGGTTACCACTTGTTAAGTGTATTTTATCAAGAGAAACAAGTTCTTGGTATAACGAGTCAAAGTCGGTGTTTTATTTACAAGAAAGTTTATAAGTTACGTTGATTAGTTTCAAACAACACTCGAGATATTCAAAGGAGGAAAACATCCAGGTACAACAATGGGGTTGAATGATTTACAGGTAATTAGCATTTATATTATGAAAACAGATTGCAAGTTTCATGCAGCAGTTTAATTTTTGGATTATTTGTTCGTTCTGGTTAGTCCCATTTCACTCAAAACATAGTCAACACCGTGGAGTCGGTTGATCTTTTAAAATTAGCTCAGAGTACGAGATCAAGGAACAAGCAGGATCGAGGGGAACCATTCAAGTTGATTGTGGATGGTGAATGCTGTTTGGACCGGCTTTATGGTGGATATTTTCCAGGTGAGGTTACTAAATTTATCAGAGTATATTATTACTGGCTTCCCCTAAACAATGTGCGATTATTCTGATTTTGTCATGGACAGATTGGATATGCGGCGGACAATGGAACAAAATGGAACAGTTCCTCAGAAACTTTGCCTCCGTTGTACAGAACTCCAATTTAGATCTCGTGATATGCTTCAATGGAGCTTTTGAACCGGAAAGACTGGTATGTAATTTTTAAACAATTTATTGAAGCTACAACATTTGTATTAATTTACAATGCCTTTCATGTGTCTATTGAACTTTCATGCCTTTCAATAATATGTACATTGAATAAATTCCAGGAATCGGAATGGAAAATTAAACAGGAAGAAACGTTCAAATTCATTGTAAGAAAAAACTTTTAATCTTCAATAGTAAAATCATTATGTTGCCTCTCCAAGTGTGATCCCACTTAAATTATTTAAATTGTATTGTAATTTATATAGGTTTAATTTCTATATAATTTTTTTTATTCTACAGGAAGAAATTCACAGACATGTAACTTATAAGAAGAAGCCTCCACCAAAGTATGAAGATGATAATAATAATTCGTTTTAGAATTTTGGTGTCATATTTATATTTCACTGATGGATAGAATCTGGTGGGTCCCTCCTGCATACCTTCGTTCAGCTGTCCGTTTAGCATTCAGGTAAGTTAATTTTAACTTTAATAAAACAAAATATTTCGGAAACAATTTATGTAAGGTACATAACAATAACATTAATTTAACGTTAATTTTTCAGATCTTTACAAATACGAACGGTAATATAAACCACTTCAAAAGTTCTAATTTTAACTGAATAATTACAGATATATATTGTCTCATGATGTTTCAGATACAAAGTCTTGAAGACCATCATAAAGAAATTGTCAGATTTTGCCAAAACAACAGCTTTCACGGAGTTGTAGCAGATGATCCAGAATATCTGGTTTTTGATATTCCACGATACTTCTCTGCTCAAAAATTGAAACTTACGTTTAAGGTAAAACCGATATAACCACGCCATCATATAAACTTGGCAATGAATTACTGTTGTTTTACAGGGGTCACTGGAAACTGTTGAACTGAAGCTGAAAAAAGTTTATGATGACTTAAATCTTTCAAGGGACAAGTTTCACATTTTTGCAGTTATGTTTGGAAATCACTTAGTGTCCGAAAATGATCTCAGTTGCTTGTATTCTGCGCTCAACGTTGATTCAACTGTCAAGGTAAATGTATTGTCACAGTCGAATAGTCGATATATACTTCATGAATATTTTTTATGTAGACGTCCGTGATTGACAAAGTTGGTGAATTCACTAGAAAATTGGAGTCAAGTGATATTGATAAAGTGGTGCAGGAGATCGCTAGAATCACTTCCGAATCGGAGCCTGAAAAATCAAAGGAACTTTGTGAAAAAGTTGCTAAATGCCTACTTTACTATTCAGATTTAAATATTCCAAAGCCGTCCCAGAAAGAAAAGAAAAACAAGGGAATCAAGGCTTCCAAGAAAGAGAAAGGAGAACAAAAGGTACAAAAATCTGCAGCTACTGCTATCGCTAATGCTTCATCTGAAACTGGAGCATCAATCTCCAACGATAATAATGCAATTGGTGTTCTACCATCTGACACTCAACAACTTGAGGTACTTGACATGCTTTGTGATAAGTATTCAAATTTTATTTCGCCAATATATACAGGGAGATTCGTCAAAAATCTTTGCTGATACTGACCTCGAGACCCCTGTAACACCTGTCGTAAATGGTTCCGGAATCAGTGGCAATGACTCGAATATCAAAGCCACTAGTTTGGATAAACTTTTATATCGGGTGAATCCTGAAATAGAGAACGTGTGTACTACCCGGCACAAAAATGGTCTGATGTCTCCATATATCTACCACATTCTAAAACACGTAGGTTTAATTTGTCGGCTTTTATAGAATTTCATTGACAAAATGTTTCATTTTAAATTTACAGAAGGAAATAAAACTTCCGGTTATAATTCAAGAATCAAAGGACAACAAAGAGCTCTACTCCGCGAAGGAGCTATTCCGTCCTCTCCGACAACGCGTATATGCTATTCTTTTCAATCTTCACCATCTTCACTTTTTGGCAAAGCAGCGGAATGAAAAATCCCCTGCAATTCACATAAAAGAGACATATTACTGTCCCCAGAGCAAATGCATTAAGAGCGATATGGTTCAAGCCACCGAAATTGGGTGGGGTGAGTAATTTATTTTACCCAATTCATAAAACCAATTTATAAACACATTTCAACAACATAACGCAAAACTTGCTTGCAAATTAACTACAACCTTTATTTATTTCTTTCAACAGCTGTTCCCACTGTTGAAAGGTTATGGCTGGGGTATGTGATTTATTTTAAAATTTTAATCCATCTATTTCGGCTGTCCGTCCGTCTGTTGATAATTATTTTCTTACTGCATATAGAGATAAGGATGAATGTAAGAGAAAACGAACCCGGTAAGTAATAGGCTTTGATTTGTGATATTGCTATTATAAAGAATGCAACTGCCAGGGATTACATATTTACTTTTTATAAAAAGTAAAAAGTAATCTTTTTAAAAAGTATATGTAATCTCTGATGCAACTGCACATTGCGGTAAGATGATTTCAGGTTGCAACTTTTGTTTTCCTGCAGATCCTTTCTGACTGTTATGAGGTCCGACAAACCAATTATTTTGGATTCAACATTTGTACCTCAGCAAATGCTTGTCCTAGCTTGTGTGCTTCGCTTTATTCTCTCGACTGAAAAGAAAGTGTTTCGAAAATCTGGTAAGTGAAATTAAATCTTTATTTTTTGGGATTCTGAAGACAAAAGCAGTTCACTATCGAAAAGTTGAGCTTTGTTTGAAAATAGTTGTTTTAATATTCATCCTCCATGTCATCCCAAACCATATCTTGTTTTATTCTTGAAAATGTTTTTATTGGATAATAAGCATATAGTTGAACAATTATTTTGAAAATTGAAACTTGTAAAATCTCTCTTACAATTTGTTACGCTAACTTCCTGCAGGATTATTAATATATCTATAATTACAATCTTATCTATAAGTTTACCTCTACTGCATGAAAACCAATGAATATAGGGTTTGTTTCTATTGTGTCCATTGTGATCTCCCCTAGTGTCAAACGTCAAACTCGTTTTCTAAGAAAAATGAAAACTCGAATGTGTATATTTGTACTAAATTTTTCTTCTTTTACAGAACTCGAAGCTTTCATTGCACAAGCTTTCATCCAAGAAATGACTGATCCAAGTGTTGCTCAAGATATTGAGGTCTGATATTCTAAATGATTTTTCTGAACGAGCTTTCTCTGTAACGCTGTTAATGGATGAAACTGTTTTAGGTTGCTAATCTTACAATGCGAGGTGTTCACCTTGCACATTTATTCATGGAAGGTAAGAAACATAACTCAAGTGACACTGCATAAAACAAGTTGGAAATCTCTAAATAAATCTAGGTGTTGAAATGTCTGTTCTTGCCAATGACGCTTGTGGGGTGAGTTTTCAATATTTGCTTTTCTTGTTTTTAAAAATTGTTTATAGGAACTAAAAATATCCTTTTTTGTAGGCTCCAATTCCTTACATGTTGTAAGTAGATAATTATTACATAAAAATTATTTTATTAAAATGTGGGCTCCAATGTAGGTTCTCACCTTGGATGTTTTTCAATGGGAAAGTGTTCAATTACGTTCTGGAACAGCAGAGTCATGGGAAAAGTCTAGCCGAAATTTGTGGGTAAGTATTAATTACAGTTAAACTACTTGTCTCGTGAATTCATCGAAGTTAAACTTATCATACTAGGTACAAAATGGACTTGGTTTTTTCGGTTGACCAACTACGACTTGCCGGTAAGTAATTTGATAAATTATAATGAACATGTATAAATATAATACATATATCAAATATTCTCTTCATTTCAGTTACTGAAGGTGTAAAAGTTCAATACGCTCAGGCCACCAATCCAGTTCCTTTTCTTTTTGGGAATAATGGTAGGATATGAGGATTTCTGTGGGACATTCTTGTAGAAACATAAGATTGTTTGATTATCAGGACCATTGCTGAATCATATACATGCTCCACCAACACGAGTGCCATACCAAGTCCCTAACCATATGACTGGACCAAATAGTCTAACCTTATCCCAGTTGGCTGCCGTTGCTGCCGCTACAAATACCAGAAACCAGATGTTGGGCGCTCATGCTATGTCATCGCATAATCCTTTTGGCATTCCTGGCGGTGGAGCTGTCGGAGGACTTTATGGTGGATATAATGGTGCTCTAGGAGGAGGATTACAATCTCGTGGAGGTCCAGTCTACGACATTCCGGGGAGACAAATAAGAAGAGGAGTCGGAGTCCCTACGCGTGGTTCTGGTGGACAGCTTGAGGTCGCTGGGATGGTCGTTGGTAAGTTTAAACCAAGCATTCAGCTTTAATTAATAATCCTCAAGTTTATATCTTTACTGAAGGTTCATGGGGAGCAAACTACAGCGGTAATGTGGGATTAGGAAATCAGTTAATGAGTGGGGGTCGAAACGTCCGTATTCCAATGGGGCCAGGAACTGGTGCATATGTTAATCCAAATTTTCAGGTTGTTCACTAAAGTAAAACAAACAATTTTCTTGCCTTGTGACCTGCCTTTTTGCTTTTGTTTTATAGATGAATTCTATATTCGATCAAATGCGAATCTCAGGAGGAAAATTCCAGAATTTCCGCCCTGCAGCTCAAAATGCTGGGTGGCATCAGAAGAGATACCCGTACCAGGTAATAGGATCAAAATAGTTGTGGTTAGTAGTAGGAGTTGCATTGACGTAATAAAAACTAGATGTCTACTTTATAATTATTTTGACCAAAGTAAAACAAGAATCAAAATTCAATCAACCAACAATTCAAAATTCAATTCGGCATACATTCAAACATTTTTTTAACAAGAAAACGTTACCTTTGATTGATTTCAGAAGAAACCTGCGGCTAATAAGAAAGTTGACAACAATAGCACTATCAAACCTGGTAATAACTCTGTGAAAAGTGAAATCAACAAGTCAAGCAATTCCAAAGCTGTATCATTTGAAGAAAAACCACAAAGGTGTGCTAAAACGGAAAAAATATTATTAATACAACCTTTATTGATCACTTATTATTCCATTATTCTGATTCAAAATTTAACCTTCTTTTCAGACTGGAAACTGAGGTTAGTGACACATCTCCAAATGAAAACAACAAAGATAACCTCAGTAATAATAGACCTGAAGAAACTAAAGAATCTAAATCTAGTCCAAGTATTTAAGGTAATTTGTTGATCTGGTTTATTATCAATTGTTCCAATGTTGCTGATTTCAATAATATCCCGAAATTCTACTAGGCCATGTTGTTGGTCAAGTCAGCTACAATCAAGAGGGTTAAGTAAAGTCGACTTTTCTAAACGACACTTCAGTATAACGACGGAAAAATCTCAAGGCCAGTTTACTACCAATTATATAATTATTTGATGACCATGGCAGTTTCCCTTCTTGCAATTTGACTTGACTTTTCCAAATCATGAAAATTTAATCCAATCCAATACATAATTTTGTTAGTCGATTTAATAGCATTAGTTTGTAAGAAGTTTGCACCTAGTATGATCTGAAATCTGAAATAGTAATGACAATGAAATGATGTGTAAAAATTTACTCATACCGACAGAGTTCTCATTTTCCAGAAGACCATCCCTCTATAAATGGCTTATTGATGATCTAATTTAATTACACATCGAAGAAAAAAAGCATTTGTTCACTCACGAGTGGTACTTGTGACTTTCTTCAAACTTGCAAGGGCAAGGAGTTAACCAGTAGCTATTGAAATCCTGTGTATCTATCCAGTTTTTGCTGTTGTAGTTGCTCCCAAGTTATTGCAGGTAAACTCGGTTTCAAACCAAGTTCAGCGTCTTGTTTGTGTACCCAATTGATGTTATTGTAATTTCACCATAATTTTTCTCGTTGATAACATTATTGTTGCGTAATTGTATTGTAGTAAATTATTAGAACTTAAATAGAATTAGAATTCTGAACTAAACTAACTATGAAATGGGGTTCTTTCGAATCTGATGGCATAATCTTAGTTGTTGATGAATTTTAGCTTCAGGATACACCTACACACTAAATTGTTAATAATAATACCAAGTCGTTTCTTGCTCCTAATATTTCTTGTCGGAAAATTAGTAAGCAAACAAGATTTAAAATATTTCGGAGCTTTGTACAGTTATATTTGAAAATTTGTTCTAAATCATGGTGTTATTAGAGTGGATGGTCATCTTAATCTCTTCTTAATTAATGTCGATTAATTGAATACCCACCCACGATTCATCAATGGTTGGTTGTTTGTATCGTGTACACTATATACACACTTGAAAGTTTACCTAGTTATTCTGGTTCTTCTATCTTTGAATTCCGAAAGTGCATTCATTCAATCAACGTTACTGCTACTGACACTAACCTCTTCGACTTTGACGAGACATCCCAAATTCACATCGGTCACATTAAAATGATGATGACAAGTGTTATACGTTTAGAGATAATTAATAAATATTTATTGTTTGGTAAATTAGAGTGAACAAGGTTTGCTAGTTTCCTTAAATTGTATTTATTTACTGCAAGTCCCAAAATCATGTTTTACAATATTACAAACGGATGAAAAATGAATTGCCTTGCTTAATACGAGGAAATACAGAAATCCTCGTGCATACAATACTAGTTGATACACATTTACCAAATTATCTAACTAGAGTAATTACACGGTGACAAAAGAAATGAGATCAGACGAAATTAAGACTGTGTCGGTTAATTAAAATAACACACAATCTAATTAATGACGCTTCTTCTTGTCTCGTTTCTTGCGATGTTTATGATTCGGTGATATTGTGGGGCTTCCTTGATCTGAAGATCTTTCATCTTCACTCAGTTCTTGCTCCTGTAATATCAAAAATAGATTATTATTGCAAAATCATAACCTGCAATTATGAATTATTTTATTAACCCACATGAAACAATGCTGATTTACTGTCTGGCATAACTATTACTGCTCCGATACATAAAAGTTGAAAGACGGCTCCAATGAACAAACCATATCGCAGAAAAGTGTCTACCACATCTGAAATTACAATTAAGAATTTTATGCTAACATCAGATTAATCCATTCATATATATAATACATCTGCTTCTTACCTTCTTGAACCTCCATCATATCAAGGACGTTATTTTAATGATTCTGGTTCGCCTGCAAAGCTTAAATCGACTCGATTTCAGACAAGAATGGCGTTCGTGTTGAGTCTGACCTTCAGGACGTCACACCCCTGCTGCAGCCAAGTGTATGTTACAAAAGGTGAATCAATCTGGAATAGAATTTATCAAAAATGTGGTTATTTTTCAAAAAATTGTAGGATTTTTTATCAAATAACGAAATGGTATTTAGAATGTTCCAAAACCAAATGTTTTTAACTAAATTGTAATGCTTTTCGAGTATTCGAGTCGAGCTGTCAAATCTATTAGGTTTCAACAATATATATATATGTACTACTCGCAGCTGATTAATACCTTTCTTCCCTATGACATGAAGTTCATCAAAGTTTTGCCATCATCTCATAATTATCTGACTATGAATCAATTCAATAAATTCAGCATATATCTAACCTAACGTTAACGTTACACAACCTCTATATTCAGTTGAATCACTCAACTTGAATAAAAACACAAAACCAAACCGGAAACCATTACATCTATACCACGCCACGCTTAAAAGAGTTAAAAATACACATTTTTTGTATCGTATCGTAATCGTATAATACCTAATGTTTATAGTATCTATCTCAAACTCGAATACGTCCAGATTTGATTACAAGATGTAATTTAATTCCTTGGAATGAATGAAGGTCATGTCTGTCATGTCATGTCATTCTTACAATATTTACCAAGCTACACGCGTACTACTATTCTATGTATTTTACATGCAAACATTTACACACCTTCACCTTCTAACTTACAGATTTATCGTTGGTAAAGCATCCTCCTTCTTTTCCAATTATAATACTTACAAGGCAGAAATCTAAATGCTATTTAGTTTTTATATGAATTCTTTACACTTCTAAGAAATGGTTATTTCTTAAACACACTGCTGTTTCTCAAGTCAAAAGGTATACAAGTCAAAATATCTCTTCAAACATCTCGAGTGGATGCAACGCAATCCAATACAACCCAACCCACATAAAAAACAAGTTCCGTCTTTTTTTAGTAGCGATATTTATCCATCCGTCCGTATTACAATGCTATACAATAGTTTAGGTTATTGTTATATCCCTCTCCAATCCAACCCCATATGAAAAGAGAAAGAATCTCCAATTTTTTGAATACATTCATTCAATTGTTCTTGCATAAAAACCTTAATTTCCGGCTGAGGGAGGAGGAACAATAATACACCCTCATCCATGCACATAAACAAAACATTTATTCATATCAAAACTTACGCCCACCCCATGGGCCATACCACCCAATTATGTACATGTGATGATTAAACTCATATGTTATTCCCATCATTCTACTACTAATCAATCAAGATAAGCAATCATCTGTCTCTACTTACCGGTAGATATCACATTACATTACATTTTAATGTTGATATTAAAATTGTGAAACACATTTTACAAATGTAAATAAATATTGTATGGATGCCTCCCCCACGGACCCTCCAGTCCAATCCAGTCCATTAGTGGATGACTCAAAGTTGCTACCATCCAAGGGGAAGAAGGTGGTTCTCTTCAACTTCATATTCAATGACTCAAGTGCTTATTATATACATTTCTTCTTGTTAAACCAAGCTGCAATGAATGATGCTTGAATTTTATTCTGAGCAAAAGCGAACCATTCCAATCCAACAAATCAGATCATCTGCCCTCTGTACAGAATATCATCAACCATCATACCAAGGTACGTCCATCTCTAGCCTCAAACATGTTAAAATATCAACCCCTTCTACAAGAATCCTACCAAAATCCATGTTTACCCCTTAAATTGAAGTTAGAATTGAACAGGCCCAGCCATTTTGGATTCTTCCATCATCTCTTTTTTCTCTTACCAACACCAACCAACCTCCTCTCCATACATCCATCCAAACCATCCAATAAACAAACAACAGTGTATTTCCAACTAAAAAGAATCAACTCTCCTCAAATCTAAATCAAAAGCCTCAGTGGTGGCTCATTAATTAAATTCATAAATTAGATTTACTCGTTTTTTTTAATCCCTCACAATAATTACATGTAAAATACTAAATTCATCTCGTGTCTTGCTTTATAAAAGTCAAAATTAACATCAAACTGCCCAACACTTTTACAATAGAAGGAGACGAGGGAATTAAAAATAGGAAAATTATTATTAAAATACATTCTACAAGCAATCGTCCTACCTGTAGGACGATCGTTGGTCTGGGGAGGTTGAGCTAAGTGTGGTCGTGGTGGGGGAGGAGTAAATTTATCTAAATTTTACTAAAAAGATCTATTTTCACATTGATTTTCTTGATTCAAAATGGAGATTCAAGTTCAAGTTTGTAGAGTTCTTTTGAAAAAGACAACAAGTAGTAGTTTTTTAATTAAAAGGGATTATTCATGGGCAGGGGGGACAAATAATAATATTCTTCTCCTAGTAGTAGAACAAGAGAGCAACTTGGAGAGGGTGACAAAGTAGAGTAGCACATGTAAAAAAACGTTTTTTAGTAAAAGACGACGGTTATGTTGAGATGACTGCTCCAGAAAAGTGTTTGTTAGTACAAATTTAGTTGGAACTTGGTTAAGATAAGACTACGCAATGTGTATTATTGAAAGGAAATGAACAACTTATTAATGATGCAATTGGGTGCGGTTGTATCAGCCGCAATTGATGCAGCCCAAGCCACCGCAGCAGTTAGAAATCCAAATCAAACTACCGTTTCCTCTGTGACTGCTAGTGTGTCTTCTGCATCTGAAAGGGACGAGCAAATTGGACATAGTAGTGCTAGTAGTTTGTTGTCAAATAGTTCTAATAATCATCATGAGCAAAATGATGAAGTGGGAGGAGGCCTCATTCTTTTACGACGATCGCCGACGTCAGAGTCCAACTCGAATTCATCGTCCCCAGAGCAAGGGGATGGTGGTAGTGGGGGTAGTAGTGGTGGGGGTAAAGTAAAGCAGTTGGTAGTGGAGGGTAGAGATCGAGAAGGACCTTTGCCGATAAGTTCAACTAGTTCGACGACGACGACGAGTGAGTGCTTCGTTGGAGGGAAACAGGTGACTATAACGACGACTACAACAAGTACAGGTCAAACTCAGGTCCAAGTACATGCAGCAATGACGGAGGAAGTGGATGTCAAGAGAAGGATGGAACAGTTGTTACAGTGTATTGATAACTCGAATAAGGTTTTGACATTCCCCGAGATAGTTGATACTTCGGCAGAATCTCATACAAAGAAGAAGGGTTGTTTTTCACATTTACACCAGCTTCAAGAAGGCTCATCACTTTCTGGGGGGTTGGTAAATGGTGGTGGTAAGTAGAATGGGTCAAGTCGTTGGTTTTCTGCAGTTTTTTGAGCATTGAAATGGGATGGAGTGATGGATTTGATTCATTCGTTCATGCATTTGGTTTTTAATTCCAGGACCGGCCTGTAAAAGTCCAACGTTTGCGGTGTGTCGCCTAACGCCACAAAATATGACACAAGGACTTGGAGTTGGAGGACAAGAAATCATAGTACAACAAATAACAAATCAACCTCAGGGGGATAATCGTAATACCCAACTAAGGGTAATAAACGTCAGAGAGTCTTCTGCAAATATGGATCGTCCTTATGCCGCAGATAAGAAGGAGTACCCCCAAGCACCGGCTGTTGTTGTTTTGCGTCATCCACCTATTCCCGTTGAAATTTCACCGCTACCTCTACAACAGGCTCCAATAACAAATATCCCCAAAATGGAAATGATACCAGTATCCCCCATCAACATCAAGAATCGTAGCATCAGCAGCTCAATTGAAAAAGAACCAGCTATACCGGTTACACTGAATGTTGCAAATCACCCAAGAATTCCCATTCACATCCAGTCAGGGCCAGCGGTTACCAGAACACTACTTCCATCTTCCTCGCCCCAGTTCTTTATTCCCTCCCAGTCCTCCAGAGGAGTAAGCCATGGAGAAGTTATTGGTGAAGGTACTTCTTCTGGTACAAATGTCAGTCCAAATCCGAATTCTGCAAGGCCCACTGTTCTCATGGCGCCCAGGAATAATACTGCCTCTAACACCCCACCACCTTTGTCTTTGCCCCCTCAGTTGGCACTATCAATTGTGCTCCAGGATCACAATTATGTTGCTTTTCCACGAACGTCTCCACCTAGAACTATGCCCCCGGTTGGATCTCCTTCCTCGTATGGAATGTATAATTCTAATTCAAGCAGCAAAAACCAAGCATACGGTGCTATGAACTTGAACTCTATGAACTCCAGTAGGGCTACTTTGAACAACAGTCCTGGAGTAGGAATTGTAGGCGTAGGCTCGCCACCAAAAGCAACAAAGAGCAGAGTACGAAGAACAGGAGGGTTGGAATCTGCAAATCGGGTTAGACGAGGGTCAGGAAAAGAAGTTTCTCCACCCCAACCCAGGAAGACATCTACTGGAAGAGGAGGAGGACAAAGACGAGGACCGAAACCCCAAAGCAGTAGCACCCTAATTCCAAATGTACCTTCAATATTGTCTCCAGTTGATTTGCTGGCATTGGCAGTAAATCATAAAAGCGACATCCCTCCACTTCCAAGCCATCATCCTCATCAGCATGGATCAGAATTCGGCCCTCATAATTTTGACAAATATAGTAGAAGCATCAGTGAGAACAACATTGCAATTGGCCGAAGTAGAAATGAAAGTACATCTACACAATCTGCTTCCGAAGGAGATGATGATGAAAAAAGCAGCAGTGATCGGCTTTCTGGCATATACTTGGCAGATGATGAATCCCATGACAAAAATAAGATCCGTGGCGGTGATCGAGATTACTCCAAGAGACCCCCTACTCCACATGGAACTGATGAAGGAATTACGCGGTGCATTTGTGACTACTTACACGACGATGGTTTTATGATTTGCTGTGATAGATGTTTTGTGTGGCAACATGTGGATTGTATGGGAATTGATAGGACTTCAATTCCCGACACTTATTTATGCGAGGCATGCAAACCTAGATGGGTTTCAAAAAGTCGGGTAAGTGCTGCTAT
>JAQIWQ010000657.1:0-14702 GCA_034695825.1 Folsomia inoculata
TCTTTCAGTATGTCAAGCACAAATTTTGATGAGACAAATAACTGCAAGGTGTCGGTGGGTGCGGTGGACGCATACATTACGCGAGTTTTTGTTCCGATTTAGAGTGGAAAAGTAGATTGAAAATTGCCTGGTGTATTATTCTTGACTAGTAAAGATTTTCCGGTTTTTACTGTAGCACGATGCACCATTTGCTCAGGGTCGATTGTGGCAGAATTAAGTCCAAGACTTGTAATGTTTCCCACCGTAGATGCTGCAGTATCTACAATTTCTCCAGCGTCATGGCCATAACTGTTATAAATCAAGATTGGCATCAGAATAATCATGATCATGAGCCACATATCATACAGATGTATAATACTGGCAGAACTGTACCAATGCCCGACAACTTGGACCGTGTTACTTGCAATGGCAGCTCCCATAAATTTTCCAGCTTGAAGTAGATCTGAGTACACCATGCTGATTCCTTTCATTGCGCTTCCAGTAACCTGCAGAACATTGTCTATGACCTGACCTGACTCGGCTTCACTTTGTCCAGACAGCTCAGCGATAGTCTTATTCGCAGAGGATTGAACATAATATGCTATGAAAGTTGCCAAATTTGTAGTAGCTTCGGCCACCTTCGAAACTACACGAAATAAAATAAATGTCCAACATTCGTCCGTGTAGTAATCAAGTCAATTTATTATAATTCATACCAACAATTCCGCTCAACTCCACAGCTATCCCCGTGTAGTCTTGCATGATGTCTACCGTCTGCTTAACATCCGGGTGGATTACTGTGGGGTCAGTAGTTTGTGGAAATTGTGATTTGACATAGTCCGTCCCTTTGTTTAATAGTTGGACCGTCATTGTGGCACTTGCCGATATTCCACGGGAAGCTACCTCCGCGGCTGAAACAGTTTTAGTTCTTATGACTATATCTTTTATAAGCTTTAGTTCCTTCACCAGCCATCATCCCATCTGCAATTTTTGTCACAAGATCTGCGATAGGCGTCCCATCAATATGTTGGGTCGACTCGAGTGAAGCATTGTCATTGGGGACGTTAGTTAAGTTCGATGTAGATGTCTCAAGCTCGGAAGGAAAACACTGCAATCCGGAAAGACTAAGTAGCAAACTTTCGAACGTAAAACGTTGTTCTTCGAGAATCGAACTTGGCAAAACAATTCCAACGGCGGCTCCTGCAAAAACATTAATTAATCAATGGAATGCAATGAAACTGTTCTGTAACAAATGTTACATATTTATTTATATAGACCACCTGGGGCATTTGAAGTCACATCAGGGAACAAGTAGTGTCCTTGAGCTGTTCGAAATATGGGAGACTGAAAAGGTATCAGAGGATAAAACCACTGATTTGCGTCAATGTAGGCAGGAGGTGAAGGTGATGATTCAGATGTTGTGTTGAGGACAATGATGCTTAGCGTTGTAATCCGAGATGTAATCCGTTGTGTAGCCACATTCTGCGAAGGAGGGATGATAAAGTAGAGTTCCGCATCTTGACAGGAAAACACTTCTATCCCTTCCATGTTCATTATGACATTTCTGGAGGTGATAGGATTTGGTTCGGGAACTGTTTCTGAGTTTCAAAAATATTTATGAATTCGTTTGCAAAACGAAAGTGTTTTTGTGACTTGCCATTCGTGAATAAAGTTGCGACTGAATCTGAAATGTCCTCGAGATGACTTCCTTGCAGTTCTGATAGTGTAGTTTCGTTGCTCATGTTTGATAATGTCCAGGTCCAGACATCGTGCTTTAATACTGCCTCGCCCATTACATAAAACGCAACTAATTCCCTTGAAAAGTTGTTGTGGCTACATTCTGGGGCAGCTGCAAGGATGTTTCATACTTAAATAATTAGACCATCCCGAATACGGCGAATACTCACATATAAAATTGAAGTAATTTATTTTCAAACTCCAAAACATGAAACAAGCATAACAGTTATTTTATCACAACCAAGTGTTCCCAATATAATATACGTACTTTATATATTTTAAAGTCAACAAGCTTAGAAATAATTCAAGCAGATGTTTCTGGCTTTGTTCATAAATCAGTTTTGCAAAGACGTTGATGGCTTATTATGCAAGTTCTTCAGGAGAAGGTTGATCATGTCCTCGGTGAACGCTTTGGCAACCGCCGTGGGCTGCAAGAAAATTAAAATTAGTAAAGGAAATGTCCAGCCGTCAACCTTATACGCCACATCGAAATATAGTAAATAAATACCGGAGCAGGTGCAAGCTTCTTCGGTTCTGGACAAGTTGCTGGAGCTTTGGCTTCAACTAATTTGTAGTTTGAGTCGTTCGAGTTTAATATTTTAACTTCCTCTGTCATGACTAGGAATTGTCTCCTGCCATTCAAATAGAACGGAACTGTACCAGGATTGGAGACAATCGATCCTTTACTTGGCATTAAGTTAGTGATGGATGGTGATATCTTTCGTGGTATGTGATAGTCTTTCGGAATTTGGAATTTAACTGGCGCATCATCAATGCTGGTCTCATCTCTTGGCAGCTGTGGCTGTGGCGTAATTGAAGCTGTCAACTGCAACCTTCCAACATTCCTAAAATAAAATTCAATTTAATGAAGGTCTTGCAACAAATCTTCCATACAAAAGTAGCGACTTACGGCTTTCCAACAATAACTGTTGGAGTATTCCTACTGATAGAAACATGAGGAGGAATTTCTTCTTGTTGAGGTTGTTTATTTGACTCTGCAACTGTTTCGATATTAGGGTGTGGCATTCTGTGTGGTGGAATTGGTGAAAACAAATCTAGTGGTTTTTCAGTAACAACTGGAAGAATTGCACCAGAGTTCGCTTCTCCACTGACGCCAACAGTTAAGGTTTTGCTTTGCGGCAGACGCAATGTCGTTATTGAAATCGAACCCTGACTCTTCTCATCTAAGAAAATAGTTCTTCCAGGCGTTGGTGGAGGGCCCTGCTTGAATGGTGTATTCAAAGATGTCTGAAACAGTTGATCATCGATTGATCGAAACATACTAAAGTTCGAGTTTGAAATACAGTCCAGCTCCGGAAGGTATCTCGGAGTTGGAGGAAGACTTAACGATGGCGGACTAATATTTAATGTTGAACTTTTCATGGGGGTGATCAAAGTGCAAAATTGTGTGCCACTACCAAACTGACCATCTCTTGAATTTTTTACCGGCGTCGGGTCCGGAAACCCCATGGGTGCCGGGATAATATTGAATGGAAGGAATGATTCCTTCCCTGGTGTAGCTTGGGTCACATTCACGGAGTGGATGGTCATCACATCTGTTGGATACGTTAAGCTTAATCCACACTGAGTTGTATTGGATGAGTCGTTCAAAGAGGCATTAGTGGGAGTGGTGTTAGGTGGCATTGGAAGAACCAATTGCTTAATCCGAGATTTGTTTTGAATGGAATTATCGCGTTGTTTCACATTCTTCTTAGGACTGAGACTTGGTCTCCCTAAAGGAACTGCGGAGTCTGCAACTGTCCGGGCAGCAATGACATCAGAGCATCGAGATTTGCGGGAACGAGCTACTGGAGTTGATATTGATGGGGACTTAGATTTGCGGGTGACCACAACAGGAGTTGGAGGTGTTATTTCAACTTGAGGTCTGGAAATCGGTACAGAAGGTGTCAAACGTTCTGCAGCTGATTTCATCGCTTGTTGATTGTTGGCAACCCTGGGAGAACGTCGGCTTGG
Organism: Folsomia inoculata; assembly: GCA_034695825.1. Classification (NCBI taxonomy): domain Eukaryota; kingdom Metazoa; phylum Arthropoda; class Collembola; order Entomobryomorpha; family Isotomidae; genus Folsomia; species Folsomia inoculata. The sequence goes on from JAQIWQ010000657.1 coordinate 3,691, forward strand.
ACCAGGCGTAGATGAAGGTGACACTAAGGAACAGGGATTTTTATTCTTTGTTGTCTTCTTTCTTTCTACCTTCTTTCTGGTTGGACTGGAATGCCTCGACTCTTCAGAAGATGATGACGTTTCCGTTCCAAATAACTCAGATATTAGCTCAGTGTTGGCTTTCTTCGGTCGTAATTTGGTGGGGCGGAGTTTGTTGTGCGTAACTTTATCCACTATTTCATAACTTTTTTGGCTGTTTTTGGATTTGGTAAGTTTTATTGGAGATATTGCCTCAATCTCAATCACTGGTGATGTGATGACTTCAACTTCAACTGTAGGCGTAGGAGGAGTAACGTAAATGAGATCATCAGGGATTGGGGGCAGAGCTGTGCTGCATTTGACATTCGTTGAAGTGGAAACAGGTTGCGGGACACTGACACTGGAATCTACATCATTCGCCCCAGACGTGTCCAAATTACCTTCGTCCGAGAATATTTCAGAACTATCCTTGGCGTGGGATGATTCAGGGTTATCAGTAGCTGATACTTCTCTGGAAGATGACACTTCAAAGCTAGACTCTAGTTCTTCAGTTACTTCAGCAATGTTCGACAGGTTTGGTTGGGCTTGGGCGGAGGTTTGCAGTGCTTGTTCATTTGTCGAGTTGTCATTGCTGACGTGGACAGGGAAAACAATCTTTTTGACCGCTTTCATTATATTTTCCTCTATCTGTGGTGAACTAAAGTTTCTGTCCGGGAAAGCTGAACTTTTGTAACTACCATCCTCACTCCAATGAAGTCGTTTCTTACTTTTAGACTGTAGCGCAATAGAAAAATCATCTGGACTGGGTTCCTTTCTTTTACGCGGTAGAGAATGGGAGACCCTGTGAACATTTTTGAGTGAAGACGGGGTTGAACATGGGGGTTGCCACTGTTGCTTGTCTGCTTTTTTGAGACTTGGGGGCGTATTAAAAAGAAGACTTCGAACGTGCTTCTTTCTTGGAGTACTGAAACTTTTTCTATTCAAATTCATTCGAGTTGTTGTTGCTCGATGGTGAATTTTTCGAGCAGATGCGACGAGTCCCCTCAGCCATGGACTTTTTGTGTTTGTGCTTTTAGTAGTTTTGCTTGTGGATTCTAAAGTTTCGGGTGGGTCTGAGTCCACCAAGTTTGGAGTAACCTCCAAAAAACTGTTCAGCATAATCTGCTTGTTTTCTTCTGACTTATCCGTAGGAGTCTGACAGGAAGATGGGCGTTTGTCCAAAAAAGAAGTCGGCTTAGCTGGTGAAATGGGTGCAGTGACTAAGATCACTTTGGGTATGTCCTCATATGAAGGAGTAGAGGTACATGCCTGTCTCTGTTGGTGTGGTGGCTCTAATTCGGTTGTAAGGGTAACACCTTGGACAGAAATTTCAGGTTCATGGTGAACATTGTAGTGAAAGCTAGTTCCAGGATTGTTTGCCTTCACCGGAGTGACGAGTTTCATTTTCCGCTTATTGGTAGATATTTTGGAACTGTCGGGAGGTCGTATGGGTTGCACAATCATGGAATTTTCTGGAGTTGAAAGGTCACTTGTAATTTCTGCAGACCCTGTTTTGGGTTCGATAGGACGCCTACGAAGCTTCTCCCAATCAGACTTTGCTGGAACTACAGTTGACCCAAAAATAGTATAGGGACGCCCAGATTCCAAATCTGGGACCACACTTTGATTACTCGGTTCTTCCAATGCAAATACGGGATGTGGTCTTGGTGTACCCAGTGGTGCAGGCTGTGGCATGATCCGTTTGATAGGAGCGGAGAGAGATCGGATCATGCTACTGGACTGTGGAGAATCGGTGTCACTGATAACTGGGAATACTGAATTTGTAAAAGATGCAGATGGTTCTTCTGGTTCCTCTGATTTTCTCTGCAAAATCAAAACATCAAATTCACAATCCTAATTATCCAGTCGGCTTGATGTAATCAATCAATGATTATTAATTTTACCTTTGGCGAAGCTACCGACTCCCACTCTAGCAAACCGTTCTTATTAGCAGCATTATCGGAATCACCAAAAATATTAGTTAGTCCTTGGTCAAAAATGTTTTGCTGAAGTGTAGCATTCCTCCACATCTTAGATAGAGAACCTGAACCCGAACTATTTGTACTGTCATCATTTCTAAATAAATCTAGCAGAAATCTGTCGACTTCCGCATCTGTTTGAGAGCAAACCTTCTGTAGTGCGTCTACCATAATGAAAATAAAATCATTATTATCTCAAGATCTCCAATCCAAACCAAAGTAAATAAATTGTTAGGACGGCCACTGACCAGAAGTTGAACCACTGACTAGACGTTGTTCATTAATAGCAGTGGCAATTTTCTGCTGGGATGTAGTATCTGCCAAGAGAGAATGACAAAACTTGACAGGTACATCAGCGACGGCTACTTCTGACTCTTGTTCCTCCGATTCTTCAAAAAGTTCCGACTCTGACTCAGTCTCAGTCTGCGTCTCAATTGACGTCATTTCTCTCCTTATTGGAACATCGGCACCATTGGGATGTTCTTCTGAAGGACTCGTGTGGATTTGGGTGTTGACCCCAATATCAACTTTGACTACTTGCGATTGCGCCAAACAATGGCAGGGAGTTTGTGGCTCGGAGGCAGTTGAAGTGGACGTGGACACTGTTTTTGTGCATCTCTTATCATTATTAATCACATCTTTCAACTGTTTGAGTTGTGTCACCAATGAGTCACACTGTCTTATTGGGCTCCCAGTCGCATTTTGTCTCTGAATTATTTGTGACACTAAAAAAGTGACAAATTTAATACGAAAATTATTGGAATGGAATGATAATCAATATTTCTTTTTATATTTACTTACCCAACAACTTAGCTCTAGCATAATCGCTCAACAAGTCACTAAACGTGATTGACATTGATGGAGCAGCCAAAAGTTGAAGGTATTCTAATGTTGATGAGCCTGGTGGTTGGGAAGAAATATAAGACTTGATAAATGGCATTTCTTCAATCATGCTGATTACTGTCTTTTGACATCCACTAGCAGCCAGGAACCCTATAAAACAATAGTGGGTAATAAATTGTTACAATCATTCAATTTTTAAGTAAAATGAAATTCCCCATCCCCAGTAAATGAGCCCACCAAATGAATGCCCAAAATAATACAAAGACAGACTTACGAAGGACCATAAGGGCTTTATCTCCAGGAAGATAATGCTCCATTATACTATCTTGTATGTAGAGAGAGGGTGTTACTAGTGTTTAAAAGTTTAAAATTTCATTATTAGAAATGAGTAGAAAAATATCGAGATTCACAAAACATTAAAATTGAGTGTTTTTGGTAAAGAAATGAATGAGTGAACGTGATTCCCGCGTTTTCTCTCCCCGCACTAACCCTTTGTCCCAGCCCAGACGTATTCAAGAGAACAATGCATGCATAATGGCAATGGCATTAATAGATTGGGGTGTCTCAGATTCATCTATTTAGATTGATTATCTTATAAGAGGGTTAATTTTACTTGTAATGAATGTTTCCTTATGCACGTCAATTTCTTCCTACGAATTTTTGTTTTCAAATTTTATATAGATGAGAATGTGACTTTATGTTGAAAAGAACTGCGGTTATATGTAAATGTCACTTGAATAAACACAATCCAATCCAATAACTATGCCGGACGCCAATTTGAAGGAAATGATGGGTGATCTGCACCATGTGATGAAAGTATAGCGTTGTTTGTTTATTTGTCTGCGGTTTAGCGTTTGGGGACATGCCATGCACGTGCATGTTTTGCGATGTATACGTTACGTGAGTGACGTCGGTATCCTGTTTGCATTATGGGTGCATGGATGGAATAAGCGTGGGTAGGACCATAACCATATGGTAGGACTGGGTTGACTTTCGGGTATTTTTGGTACTTTCACTGCAGGAGAAAGTGCTCAAGATTTCTACCCGGGTAATAAAGCAAAAAATATGTGACGGATAAAGTTGTAGGAGGGTTAGTCAAAAAACACGAAAAGAGGACAGTAGAAGTCGCAGTTATTGAGCAAAAGGCGATAATTACAAGACTTTTGCAACTTTTGATTTTGTTTCAAGTTTTTATATTCAACTAACTGTATGATATCATACAAGATGCGTCCCATCAAGTGTGACATATTATTATCGAAAAGCTCCAAAATGTATTTTCCTTCTGAAATTGTACAAGGATCCGTCTACATTTGTACCAAAACTGCAACCAACATTTCTAGTTATTTGAATTTGAATAATATGGCATGATTATATTGCATTTGATCAAATATTTTATTGTTTTACAGAAATAGAGCTAAGTCTGATTGGGGAAGGAAAGTTCGGAACGGATGCAAAGTTTCCAGTTTACAATGACACGAAATGCATCGAGATTAATAAAATTCTGCCTTCTGGATCTGAACACTATGCCATCGCCTGGACCCTTCCTTGGGGTCTTGTTCCCAGTTTCAGATGGAGATCTGGCTGTGTCAACTATCATTTTGTGGCCAAGGTTGTGGCCAAAAAGCGTAGTGGTGTGGGTTGGTATTGGGGAAGTGGAGGTGACCAGGTTGTGGTCAGTAGTGCCCCTATTCCAATAGACGTGCAGACTTTGATGGATCTGAGCATTTTGCCATACCAATTTACAAATGCAGACGCCCAGTTTGCAAATATTCCTTACCGGGATTCGGAAATGGTGCTCAACATTTTCCTTAGATTTGTGCTAAACAGACGCTGCTTTGTTCCTGGGGAGCGTCTAAAGTTTAACTGTTCAGTAAAAACCCACTCTGACACGGGGAATACAGACGAAGACAATGACAGAAAATTGCAAAAGAAGGTATTTCGAGAGATGATAGTTGATTTGGATGAGGTAAGTGTGTTTGTTATAGATATTTTGGGTGTCATATTCCATATTCCATGCCTTGAATTTGGCATAATATGGACTTTTAATGTGAATTACGTTATGTATGCTTTTACACACTTTGCCTAATGAATATATACAATTTCATTCCAGGAAATTACTTATTCGAAACCAGTACAAATCATGACATGTATAGTGGCAAATGTAACAAGGAAACTAGGTAGTGCTGGTGTCGTTGGAAGGTTTGGACTTGATTCGTCCACCTCGGTTTGGGAAGATGAGATAAGAATTCCAGACTTTTGCAATTCTACGTGTATGGAATCTGACAGTTCGGGGATTGTTCGTGTCTGCTATTTTCTGAATGTGAGTAATTACAAACTCATCTGCATACTAGATATAGAATACATTGTGAAATAAAAGGCGATATATTGATAACAGGTGTACATTTCTCTACCTCTGTCATCGTCCAATAGGAGCAATGAGCAGCCCCAGTTCAGGATACCAATTGTAATTGGGGGTATTTATGCAGCGGACACGGACCGGCCGCTACGTAGCGATCTACAAATGGCGTTGTTGACGTCGAAAATGCTTATACCTTGGGACCAGGAAGACCCAGGAGGACAAAGTGATTCTCACGACGATGGTTCCATGCCGTTGTTGTGTTGTCAAAATCGGCCGGAAACACGTAAGAATATTATTGGCATACAAAATGAGATGTACAAAGCAGTCTTAGGAACATTTGATTCAAATGTGAATTGTTTATCAGCTCCTCCATCGTATTCGACAGCAGTTGGAATGATGATGGAAAGTGACAGTGATAGACGTGATAGTCCTCCAGAATATACTCCATAAGCGGAATTGACAATATGTAACCCAATATTATAATTATATGTTGTGTTGCTTTGTTGAAAGCTTTGTTGTAATTCAAACTGGTTGTGAATTTCTTATCAATACGTAATAAAATATCCATGCTTGGCGAAATATTTTGATCACAGCTTTCTGAGCTTTCATAAGTATCTGATTGCCATCAGTACCAATCTCAAAATAATTTGCATCATTGACTGGACCAATTTCCAATAATTTCCAGCATATATAAAATGGAAAAAATATACGTTTGTATCGAACTGACATTCGTTTCACCAACCATGGGCTTACCTGCCTAGGCTTTTGTTGTCATTATTGTTGTACGTCAGACGAGGCAATGGATAATCGTAGAAGTAAAACTTGTATAATACTAATTTACATAACCCATCCCATGTCATAGTGAATAGTCCATATATATACGCTTTCAATTAAAGCCATTTATTAGTTAGATTGTCATTGGTATTGGTGAAGCAATTCGCTGTTAAACGTTACAATCAAAAATAATTCAGTCCATTTATGTATTCCAGAAACATTTATTTCCTTTGTATTGATATCAAACGAAAGTAGATAAATTTGTGCAGTTATCTTATGGATACTATTTGTTTTTAGCTTCGAATTCGAATTTACTCCTCGAAGCCACGGGGAGTAAAAGCGAAGTTTGCAAAACCCAGCAATTTCTGTAAGAGCGCAAATGACTGCAATTAGGGTCATAATTGCTGCGTAATGATTTAAATATAACACAAATTTGTTCATGATCATTTCATTATTCATCATTTGTGTATGAATTCACATGATATTTGAGTCGTGAGTGGCATATGTATTCATCAATTTCTGTAATAAAATATTCAGTTGCGTTTCTCGTCATCGTAAGTCGAAATGAATTACGTTGTTTTTCGCTAGAGATAGGACAATTTGGCAATATGAATAGTACATGTTACAACCGTTAAGGCGGAAAACGCAACAAAATAGCACAGCGTAGTAATGAAATAAGTTTGCAACACAAGAAAAGAAGGTCTTGAAACGAAACAGCATCAAAATGATAACAATCGTATTTTTACCACATTTGAAGCAACATTTGCAAGTAGCAAAATGTCTTTGGTGCCTGCCCTTCGAATGGGATCTCATCTCTGAAAATTTGATCCCAATTCAAACAGTGAACAAGAAATATATCCTCAAGCTTCAAATGTTTCTGTCATTTGTATATTCGGTTTTACAGTTGGTAGTCACCAATTTCTCACCGTATTCCAACTCAATAAAGCTTCAAGCTATTAGCTTTACAGCAATTTACGCGACTGGATTTCTTCTCCGATGTGACATTGACGGGACAGCGATGGACCTTTTAAACGCATTGATCAAATTTGAGAAGACGTTTTTTGAAGGTGCGATTTGTTCGTCGTGAAGGCCGTAATTCGGATTATTCATTGATTGTTTTACTTATCCAGGACACAATTACAAAAAATCCATCCCGGATAAGCTCATGTCGCTTGTACTTCCGTTGATTGTTTTGTCAACAATCCTGGTCCCTCTGTTTGTGGGGGTTGTGGTGTTTCATAAACCATGTCTGGCACCATTTGTTGGCTCAATGCTACCAAGTTGTCGAAATGGTGAAGGAATTTCCAACATGGGGGTAAAAATATTCTTGGCTATATTTGAAACGATAATGTTCCTTCATGTATGCGTCGCCGGTGGATTCCATATTACCGAAATTCTGATTTCTGTAAGTCTATCAATGTGGAACTATCTCAGAATCATCAAGCAATGGTAAGAAACGTATTTCAGTGCAAATTTTTACATTTTTCAAGTATATATAAAACTAGGGTGGCGAGTAATTCGGGCGATAAGGCATCTTTGCTAAAGGCTTACAAAAATCTCCGTGTTGTGGAAATGCTGAACAATAGCTGCGTTCAAGATCTGATGTTACCAGCCTGTGCGTTGGGGCTGCCAGTTGTACAATTTGCATCGGGTTACGTTTGCATCAAACTTCATGACACGATGAGCTTACAAGCGTTGGCATTTTTTGCCCTAATGTATTGCGATGCTGTTATACTGACGACATCTATCATTACTGCGCCATCCCAAGTCTACATCAACTCAATAAGGCTGCTTAGTAAGTGGAAACGTGAATGGCAAACAAAGAAAGGTTCTGAGTTAAGAAGATCGTTGCGTGCCCTCGGCCCAATAAAGGTGCGATTTGGGACAAATTTTGTGGATAACAGCACCCCTTTGGTAATTCAAGACATGTGTACAAGACAAACTGCGTCCACGTTGCTCATTTCTAACTAAAGGAATTAATCTGCATATTTAATTATTTTTGCAAGAATGCTATATATTATGGTTAATATTTACACAAAGAAAGAACATGTATTTATATCGAAATGTATAAATGGCTCACAAACAGAAATACTTGTCTATCACTAGTGATTACTTTGATCAACATTTGCAATTGACAATCGCCGACAATCCAATTAATAGCGTCCACCTGACACTATTAAATAATTAAATTGTTCAGTATTGTATAGCCCTATTTTACAGTACATAGAAGGTTTTAGACATTGTAACGTCACAAAAAATAAATGTTTTCTTACAGTACTGCTTATAGTTAACGTTTTGAATAAAATAATTCACAATTGCAAGGAATATTCGCCCGGATTATGTTTCCGCATTTACCATAAAATAATGAAGTATTTCGAATGTGGTAATAAAGTACTCGGTAACAATTGAAAATTGTTTCTATTTTTTTAATCGATTTCTAAAATCTATAAATATGCCAAAATACTGACATCTTTTTCATAGACCGTCTTTTCTGCTGATTTGATAGCCTCACACGACTTATGGTATTCTACATTTACTAGATACACCTAGTTTTTTATTTTAATAATTTAAGTTGATACTGAATATACATATTTACAGATACAGATAATAAAATTCGGGCACTTTATTTAATATTAACGTCACTTGGTGTAATATTCAAGTTGATTTTCGAGTTTGGTAAGAACGCTCTTTTGGTGATGAAATTGGGACCAATGATCTTCGAAAGGCATCCAGAGGGTTGACCAGGAAATAGAGAGCGTTAGCCCAATCTCTTCGTCGTTTACAATTCTGTGTCTTGAAACCTAGCAGCTCCTTTTCTGTTGTCATATGCATCATCCTATTTTTAAGAAATAAAATAAAATGTACATACGGCAATTAATCTAAACGATGATATGTGAAATGATGGGTTGGGTTTACTTTGTAAATTCCAAAGTAGCTTGCAGCTCATGAATGCATTTCAGTTGATGATCCATTTCTGCCTGGATCTGTTGAATTTTCTTTGACGTCTGCTCGCGGTCATCGTCAGCATGCTCAACTTTTTCAGACATCTCTGCAAGCTGGACTGTGAGTGCTCGGTTTCTTCTGTAAAATGTTTAAATGGGACGATGAGTCTAATTCCATGATGACAAATCTAGCAAAACACTCACTGTGAAAGTTCTGCTTTGTCTTTCCTCAAATTGTCACAAATAATTCGAACTTCTTTTATTTGACCATCCTTTCCATCCAAGTCCATTTTTAGAGCCCACGCGTCGGATTCGAACTCCCTGGCTCGTTCTTGCCAATGTTGACACTGCCTGGTAAACTGAGCCAGTTGCTCATCGGCACGTTTTTTCTACAGTACAGAAAATTCATTTCTTTAAAATAATGGTAAATAAAATGAGAAACTTGTCCATTCGTGCACTCACATCCTGTTTGAGAGCGGTGTTGGATCGTTCCGCTGTTGCAAACCTGATCCTTTCAGTGTCCAGGGACTGTTCCATGGCTTTGATGGTTTCCTTCAGAACCAATGCGTCTGCAGTGTAGAATTTGTTTAGATCGTCCAAATTTTGGACTTTGCCTTGCAGTGCGTTAAACTCGCTTTCTATTTTGTCAATGGACTGCAAGAACGGGACAAATTGTGATAACATAAGAAATACGAATGCGAACAAGTTTAAACCAATTAAAATGTTGCTTTACCGTTCGTTTAGCCTCATTCTCTTCTCGTAATCGTTTCATTTCTGCCTTTGTACGGTCCACTTCTGCCCCTTTCTCGTTCAGCTTCTCCTTCTCCAGAGCTTGAATGTGTCGAACTACTCGGAGTTGCAGGGATAGGTTATCCAACTACAACAAATTAAAGTGTGTAAATGAAATGACCAAAATAAGGGATATCATTTTGTTATGTGCTTGTGAACCGTCTTGTTGAGCTGAATATTCTCTTCCGACTGAGATTTGAGCTCAGCTTTGCAGTGCCTCCACGAGTTTAGAAGAAGATTGTGCAGTATCATTCGTGCAGCTGCTTCCATGACCTTTTCATCCTTCACCTTCCTCACCTCCTCCACGAGTCGTCGCTGTGTTCGGAATGCTGCAAGAGAGAGTGTGGCAGCAACCTTGAAGGTGAGACCTCGTCGACGATTCTTCTCCAGGTCTGAAATGAGCATCATATTTTCTTCGGTGAGTCGCTCCACCATCTCCCGATCCCCATCGCTTCGGAAGCACTAAAAAGGAGTAAATCATTTATGAAGTAAAAAGTAAAAGATGGTCTGGTATGGTATTGGAATTAGATGCTTACATTTGATCGCCTACTTCCGGTACTGGAACGGTGGTTCTTAGGTTTAAAGAGGTTCTCCATTGAGCCATGGTGGGCAGTATTTTGTAATTTGCAGGTGGATGGGGCACTGGATGTGGCAGACTCGTCGGATGAGTCCTCACCCTCATGAATGTCACGTTGACATTGGTCACTGATTAGTTGAAGGTCTTGGGTAGTGACAGTGGCCAATTGATCCAGCTTTGCCACATTTTCTTGTGAAAGGATGTTGTTGGAGATGGTGAAGGCATTTCTGGGTTTCGGGATCCGTTTCGTGGTGCCAATTTCCGGTGAGGACTGATCACCCGTTCCGGTAGTGCTATGAACGGCCACTGGAGGAATGTTCCAGTTCCAGTTCGTATCATTGATGCTTGCGTTGTCCCCCAACATTGTGATTGGTAGTCTACTCAATTGCTAAATCACACTAAATTTTATTGACACGAGAAGGTCAATAAAATGGGTCAATTCAGGTCAATTCAGTGTAAAGGAGGAGTGGGTCGTCGACGATCAATGAACTATGTTGTTGTTATTGGAGCTTTCTACAGAGCTCCAATAACAACATAGTTCATTGATCGTGGGGTCGTCGTTCTGTTGTCAGTGACTTTTTTGCGGTTTTGGGTTTATTTGTGCAATTTAGAGTAATAAAATCGCTACCATGCCATCGCTACAATAGTTGAAAGTTAAAAGTTCACAAAGGAAGAAATTTATTCGACTAAAC
>JAQIWQ010000658.1:0-14701 GCA_034695825.1 Folsomia inoculata
TCTTTTATAATTTTTATAAATAAAGGGAAATTTTATTATAAAAGGGAAAGTTTATGCATCTAAAAATAATCATTACATTACGGCATCTGCATCTGCATCTGCATCTGCATTTATAACTAAAATGTAAAAGAGAAAGTTCCCTTCAATTCTTCATTGTCTTTAACAATGTATAACTTGTGGAAACCTTCAAAATAAAAGAAAAAGGCCAAAAATAAAAGAAAAAGGGGTAAAAATAAGTACAACAAAAGGATGTAAAAACTAGGGCGAGGTTAGTCTCACACATGGTTAAATCAGGGTCTACTTTTATCACAACTGGTTATTGCATTTCATCATATTTCAGCCACTCCCTAGCATTGCACAATATAGCCATTCTTTTATAATCAGTCTATTACAAAGACATCATGGGACTAGGCGTCCTTTTTCTGCTTTTTGCCATTGCTTATGGTAATTTTATTTATTTTGTACATTTTCTTCTTTTTAATGCCATTTCCCTAGGCCAATCGCACCCCCCTGTCCGGATGTCTACGGTCTATAGTCACCTACCACCATCCAGAGCACTGTGACAAGTTTTTCAAGTGCGAAAATGGGACGCTGACGCTGGAAACGTTCGAAAACGGGTTGCTTTAAACGATGGGAAAGGGGGCGTGTATAACCATTGCAATTATAATTGGGCCGTTGACTGCCGGAAAGAGAGGGTTCGGGATGGTAATTTGTTTCGGTGGCATTTGGCAATGTTTTACCGTGTTTAATACTCAGACACCCCGCTGTCCACCCCCGGTTGCCTCTACGAATTCGGACTCTACCCAAAGACTGCAGGATGTCATAAAACGTACATATAATGCGTATTTGGCGTGCCATACGAGACCCATTGCGAGCCTTGCCTATGATGCTATGCCTATGATGACTTGCCTATGATGACAAGACTATGATGACAAGATGACAAGCCTATGATGACTTGCCTATGATGACAAGACGCATTCGTGTAATTGGCCTGATTTATTGTTGTAGGGAGGTGTGACCCGGAGGGTGAGTACAAATACAAAATCGTTCTGCAATAGCCAACAAATATTTCCTAGACCTCCTCGGCTACCGCTGCCCCGACAAGCTATAGACCCAGGTACAATCGCCTACAAATTCTGGCCCTATCCCCGATTCGCCCTTCCAAATGACTGCCACAGACTCATTACATGCGTCAATGGCTATCCAAGGTTGATTCTTGTGGGGAAGGAAAGTTAGTGGATGAGTCTACCACCCTCACGTGTGAAGAGCCAGAAAAGGTGGGTGGTGGGTGTGCATTAATTGACAGAAATTAAATCTTTTAATGTTTTTTATTGGAAATAAAACTATTGCATTTTAATTGTTGTAAAAATTGCTGCCTTTCTTGCGGTGGCTTTTGCCTCTGCTGCTGCTGCTTATCTTTATCATCCTTTTCATCTTCAACGCTCGTCGGCGTCGTCGCCGTCGGGACATCTCATAATTTTAGCATTAATTTATGACTGACACCACCTTTCAATTCACCAATTCACACCACTATCACCCATTCCAACAGTTGCCAAATTCAAATTGGTAGGATTTACGGTCCCAATATTAAAAAGAAAAACAAATACTGTCATGAATTTATTGCATGTCATGTGTGATCTACATAGAAGGTTCAGACGTTACGTAGGAAGGTTCTTCTGAAGGTGGTTATAATGTTGTAAAAACCTTGAATCATTTTCATAAAGCTAAATGTTTCATAATAAAATAGATTTACTTTACGTCAGCGTTCCAGATAGGGTCCCAATATATAAGCAGAATAATTACTTTTCATAGCAATTTCAGAGACGTCCGTGTTTTTTAAAACTTGTCCTTGGTTAGCTGCTTTTTAGTTTAGTGGGTCCATTTTAGAGTCCAATAGATGATAACACATGAATAATATCAAAGCCAATTAAATGCATGATTTATTCATCAATCTCATTTAATTAATCCCTTTAATCAAGTTTTTTAAATGCAATTTTAAGGGATTGCATAGATCGGGACAGTTTTTGTTACAAATATTTAACTTAACTGAAGTTAAATGTTAACATCGTAATGCAAAATAACATTCAAATTGCAGTTTACATATTCTCGTGGAATGATTTACATGTCATGAAAATGCCACCCTCTGATGAAGGGTTCAGTGTTTTTAATCTCCCTTCCCTTGCTCCATATATATATATATGAATACACTATATATGAATAGTTCCAAGTACTCCCTATACCCTTAACTGAAGGGTTTTCCTGCTGATGATATACATAAAAAAGTAGTTGGCAGTTGGTTTGGCTGACTTGTAGATTTATCCTTCTTTATCGCCTTGTAGATATAATAAAAAAATATTTATCCTCCATTAAATATTATCTGCCAATTAAATTTATTTTCAAATGGAGTTCCCACAGCCATCAGATCCATTCAAGGAGATACCTGCAACCGTAAGTTTATTGCCACCCAACAAAATAATTTTTACTTTAAAAATTCAGAGTATTTCAATTTCCGAAACTAAATTCGAAATGTAAATTTTGTTTTAATTATAACAAGTACTGGTCATATTACATGTTATTACGTATGATATGATGACAGGTTCGTGAGAGGATTTGGAGTTATTTCAGCCAAACTGATTTAAAAAACGTGCAACTCGTTTCCACCTCTTGGTTTCAATGGAGTCGGCCACGGTACCTCATTTGGTTAAACCCCACCACCCAGAGTCCAAACCAGTTATCCAACTATGTCGCAAACTACCCAAACTATGGCCGTGGCCATCAGCGGTTTGAGATAAGCACGATTGGCTTTCATAATGCCAGTACATTGCAGGAATTCATTGACATATCAATGTCAATGAACTTAATCACCATTCTATTTGAAGAATACGCAAAGGATGTCAAAGGCCTCGTTATTAGGCATCGATCTAGCCCAATTTCGGATGAATTCAACAGATTAAAGAAGGCGGATGTAGAGCAATTTATACAAAACATTCTCTCCCATTGTCCTGATCTTGAGGAATTGGGGCTAGATTTAGACCTCTTGGAGGACTCTTGGTTTCCCGAGGAAAGGGTTTTTTTAAATCTAAAAACGCTTAGAATAGATTCCTTCCTCCAGACACGTAATAATCCTTCAAACGTTAGGACGTCAAAGACTGACTTTTTCGCAATGGTCACGGCAGGAAGAATCGCGAGTGCTACACCAAATTTGGAACGATTCATTACTGAAGCCCTTTGGAGTGATGTGCACTTGATGTTGATGTCTAATATGGCCTATAACTCGGAAGATAATGATCGATGCTGGCCTAGGCTGCAGTCGATTGAGGTTCGAAAAACTGCGAATATCCAAACCTTTGTGTTTAGTCTTCGTGCTTTGGATCGACCAATGAAGGTTTTGCATTTTGGTACCATTAGTCAATGGGGATTTGTTTCTGGGATAATGGACGTGTTTAAAAATACTTTGGAAGAGGTAGAGATGAGTGTCGAAATGAAGAATGGTTTCTCATGGTTTAGTGGTCGTAAGTTTCCGAAAATGCCGAGATTACAGAGGCTTAGTTTTGTGGGCTGTACTATAGGTATGTCGTCTATATTAATTTGTAAATGTATGAAAATGTTGCGGAGTTTGGAAAGGTTATTATTTTATCCTTGTATAGACGTACGTGATTCATCCTCTAAAAGTACTACCACTACCACTACCACCGCCACAAACTCTGGGACCCCCACTACTGCTCGAGGTGGAACTAGAAAGCGCAAACGACAAGGTAATAAAGATACCACCACTACCATTCAGCCGAGGACCGTAGTGGACCAAGTCGATTCGACGACGGAATACACAAACTACTACATGATGAAATTTTGCAATGTTTTATCTGAAATGTTTACGGTATGACGAAATGAATTATTATTCATTCGTTGAGTTATACGTATTTAACTGATAATGCTTTTAGGCCAGATCTAAACTTGAAGAAACATTACCAAACCTGCACACTTTCAAGCTGATGTTCAAGTCTGGATTCCAAGAGTTGTTTTACAACATTTACTTCCCCGCATTAGTAAATTACCAGGTTGGAGTGGAGGGTGAAAGTTTCCCACAAATTCGAACGCTCGCCATAAATTACCCTAGGACGCCTTGGGATTCTGAAGGCATTGCTCGTGTTTTATCGTTGTCTAAATTATTTCCCAATGTCCACAACCATCAGTTCAATTATGCAAGAAAATGTACTACTGGGACAACTTATGACTAGCAAACCTTAGGTCTGATTAGTATCAGTTTTGAATTCTGTGTTGGTATTGGAATTATATAGAAATTGCACGATATGTTATGGTATCGATAGAATATACAAAATCAGTTCAATTTAACCTTAGTTTAGTATTAGTTTGAGGTTTGGTTCAAATTTGTTACTACCATTTCTACTATTCGAACCGATATTTCAAGTCATTTTATTATTTATTTACATTATTCAAGCTGAAATTGTCAACGGTATGATAAATACCTAGTCTATTTATGGGCTGTTTTTATATTTGTTAATCTTTAATTATAAATTAATCGAAAAAAGCCGACCATAATGCCTACACCATAAGTATAGTGTTTTCGTTCTAAAGTATGACTAAGATGATCCATTGAACTTAAGTTAAATACCTTAAATTTATATTATTAATGATACTTTTAATAACAAATATTCACGGATAACATCTTTGACATTTTCGCTCAATTTTTCCACAAGCATCATTGGCAAGATTAAAAATTAAATCACAACAATACAAATAACAATTTGCACAAGTGACTACTTTACAGCATTTTCAATAATTTCAAGAAACTTAAAGATCAACGACAATTTGTAAACTACAATTAAATACGTCCACCACGTATGCTTATACAATAATAAGAGCAGAACAAAACTCTGCACAACCTCCCACCGTAGGTCAAACGCATCTGTGTGGAACTCATTAACCCTCCTCATTAATTGGTGCTGGTGGGGTTGTTGTAATTTAAAGCATAAAAATACCCACCACTTAATAAGCTCTTACCCAACCACTCGTAAATATTTATGCAAAACCAAATTTACTTTTATAGTCTCCAGCGGAGATGTCAGAAATTTTATAGTCTCCAGCGATAAGAAGTCAACATAAAGCTTTAATATTAATCCACAACATGTAAAATCCATCCACTCGATTCATTTATTCTGTAACAACCACTCCCATCAGCGTACACAATGTTCAATAAAGGAATCTCGAAAAAGATGGATTGCTATCCAATAAGGAAGATGTGCTTTTTTGGGTATTTACTATTCCAAGTAAATGTAAATCCGAAAGGTGGTTCGATTTTTTGTCCGTCACTCTCCTTCAGTGCCAGATGGGACAACTGTAGTAATCATTATTGTAGTCTCCATTGTCGTCCCCGCATTTCCTTGTCGGCTAGGAGAATTACTGCTCTTATTGCGTGGAAGTATAGAGTTTAGTGTTGGATTTATTTCCTAAAACATGAAATAGTGCATTAACTTTGCTTAAATTCAGTGTTGTTTTGCTTTTAGGAATATTAATCTTGGCAGTTATAAAGAAAGTGTACTACATATAAAATTTGTATCCCATTAAAAATCTTACCTTTCGAGATGCGCAGGTACAAGCACTCTTGAAACTGTTTTTGAAATCATCCGACAAGAAGGCATAGAGAATGGGATTCATCGTTGATCTTGCATAAGATAGTACGCCAGAAACAAGAAATACAATCATCATCGTCTCCGAGTAACTGTCTTCGAGAGGCATGAAGATGAAGGCCATCTAAATAGATGTGATCCAATTAGGTGTAGACATTCACAATCAAGTTATGTAGATAGATTTTAATGTAAAGCTCTAAAGTGTTACATACTATATAACGCAACAAGCAAGCATACAATACGTTCAAGAAAGTGACATTTATTTCATCTACGAAAATAAAATACCCGAGATACCCGGTAAATGTTGGAAAAAGCATGCATTTTTTGCGCACATAGTGATCAAGACATATATAGTGACTTGCTTGACTTATCCAGTAAGGAGACCAGCAACTATAGATAAAAGGTATGAGAAAATATATAAGTGACTATAAGTGACTATATGGCAAAGGGATTTTAAGTTTCATTCAATAAGAGTGGCGTACAGAAAGTGGACGATGATGACTGCCAGGACCAATTTGGTTTCCTTTATTGTGCGACTACTTTGTCCTTGCGCCTGTTGAATATCGCTGGAGTCAGTTGTTTCGATATGGGTGCGATTTTGGCTCTTTTGCTGACCTTAATTTAACCATTGTATTACGATTCATATATCAATCGATGAGCATCGTGAATGATTTTTTATCAAGGAGTAATATACATAGAGAATTGTATTACTCACCAAAGGTTGGGACATAAAACAAGACGATAAGAATAAGAGGAAGAGCAAATCCAAGAACAAAGAAGTAGATGATAAACATCGTTTCTCCTGTCCACGTCTCAGAACTTGGCCAGAAAATGTTACAGTGTACCTAGGAATTAAAACCACATTCACAGAATTGTTTAAGAGTTATAGGTACTGCATTTACATTTACTATGGCATCCGCCAAACTTGATTCATTTATAAACATTTAAGATATTTATAGCTCAATGTTTATCTGATTCACTTTAAATTATCAGTCAGTGAAAATGCATGTTTTCGATTCTCATCCCGTTGTGCCAAATATGATCTGCTAAGCTACGTACGTGATGTACCAATATAATTAGTTGGTTTAAATGTACCAACATTTCCTTTTAAAATAGCATAAACAGCTACTCATAATATACATTTCACTACTTGTTTGTGCTGCTAATTAAAGAAGCATTATTTCCTTTCGTTTCTCTTCAAGGAAAACAACGCTGGTGTGTTGTGATACCCGTACGAAAATATAAAAAGAAAACAACCGAGCTCTTGCATTACTATAATTGCAATAGAGTATTTTTCTCATTGTTGAATTTCATTGTTGCTTCTCATTTGGGTGCACTTACCCATGAATGACTCGAGTGGAATTTATAATCAGTAGAAACTGAGCCATAACTTTGGCGACTCTCACTAGTGGACCGAATCAGGTCATTCTTAAAACGCCCTAAAAGTAATGCACTTCATGGGCATGTATTTGGGGAATTTGTTTCTCGCACGTCACAACTGTAATGTGAACAACTTTCGTTATACGAGGACAAAGAAGCTTTAAGAAAAGAAAATACCAGGCTATGCTTTCTGTTAAACTAAATTTTGTTGGTTTCAAACTTTCTTATTCTGCTCAGGATTTCCAAGCTCATTTAACTGACAGATTCCAACGGAATCAGCTAATAAACAGACTTTTTCAAACAACTAAAATAATTTCCGGTAAAAACCAATCATACAGCAATGGTTCAAGGCTTTTGAGAAAACCATTTATAAAACAGTACTGTAAGACTGGCATAAAACTCGCAAATGTTATTTTATTCTTACCTTGTTGTCAATTTCAAGTGTGTTGGCATACATGAATATTGGAATCATCAATACAGCAGAGAGCGTCCATGCCGTTAAAGCCACCGTTTTAGCAATGAGTGGTGTTCGCCATTTTGGAGAGCTAATTGGGTGGCAAACTGCGAGGTATCTGCAAAAATTAGGAATGGGCTTCAATTCATGGCCCGCAAGGTAAAACTACAATGTAGTGTTCTATTGTCTACAAATTTCAATTGGAGATATTCGAATAATTTCATAGCTTGGATTTGCTACGAAAGTTTAATATTCTACAAACTCTAAAAATCCATCGCGATTTCCGTGTAGACATAACGGAAAAGGCAAAGCTAGTGGGGTGATCTCTCAGAGCACTTATATCAATTACTCTAGTAGTAGTAGTATCTCCATGGCATAATTATCATTGTGTCAAACAAATACAGTTCCTGGCTGACTGCTGTGATACTGTGAATGCCATCATAACAATGAAAATTTAACTATGCTGAAGCATATAATTTATTCCTTCAGGTTTCTCCGAAACTCTCAACCAACATTTTACTGACACTGCCGTGTACTACATACGGAGCTCATGATATAAAGTAGCTCTTTAAACTCACTTTGTATTAAGTACAGAAAAGAGTTATAGGACCACGAATGCACATCAAATGGTCCATTTAAAACATTTTTACCTATCTGCAGATATGATGAGAAGGAACATTGAGCTTGTTATCTGGCTAGTACTCGTGGTTGTAAAGTACGCCTTGCAAACGATTTTCCCAAAAGGCCAGTATCCTAGCGCAAGGGTGGCCACCATGAAGGGGATACCCACCAAAAAACACACGTCCGAAATGGCCAAATTCACAATGTAAAAATTGGTCATGGTCTGAAAAGACAAACATGCCATTACGTTATGAAGGAGCAATAAGAATCCACTTTTCTCGTTCCTAATAAAAATTACTGCAGAAATTGTTAAAACAGACACAGTCAAAATCTGATTCTTTTACCAACCTGCATTTTGGTGAACCGGACTACGACATAAATGACGAGTGCATTTCCAGCCAATCCAATAAAACAGAGTATTCCATAGAGAAATTGAACAAGAATCTGTAGCCACCAGGAGTTCATGAATTCGCCCCTTTCCACTCCCTCCATCCCATTATCCCAAGATCCCGAGAGTTCCGAAAGATACAGACATGGGTTGTCCATTTCACTCGTGGTTGTTTCATTATGGCCCCAAGATATCAATAGACGGAGGCAGTTTACTTGAGATTCGGGGCTGTCGAATTCCAAATGATTTGGATTTTCTTGGATTAAATCTTCTGTATCCATTTTGAGTGGGTTGCAATCTTCTAGATAAAACATTAAAACAGAATTATTGACTGGAAATGTTTAAAAGGTTTTTGGTCAAAACAAAAGCCCTCCTTTAAAATGGGTTATAAGATAATTTATAACTTTTAAAAAAGTATTGCGAATTAAAATCAAATACAGCTGACTTTTTTTCTGTCCCATTCACTCATCATCAACTTCCCTGATTTGGGGTCCGAATGGCGAAAAGTCATTTGGCAAAAAAAAGTTCAAAAGTTTTGGAGAAAATGATGTGATTGCAAACTTTGGCGAAAAAATATAACATATGGCGAAACTCAAAATTTAAAAAAAGACATTTGGCGAAAATATAATCTCGCAATTTATTAACATTTTCACAAGATAAAGATGTAAAATCTGGAACACGTCCTGCCAGTTTGTATAACCAAATTAAGAAATTTTCAAGATTCATGCAACTTTTATATTTACCCATAGTTTGTCGAATAAAGTGATTTAATCTTCGGTACTTTTTAGTTTGAAGCTTGGGAAGGGCCCCACCTTTAAAAATTTTATGCAGCTTGTTTTCAACTGCATTTTGTTCCCGACGAAGGCAATATAAAAGTTTCCATACTGGGGGCTTGTGGGTTATAAACGTTTCTGGAACTTATTGTGTCACCCCTCAGTAAAATTTGATGTTCGTGGTATGCCTTCCTTTGACCTCTCGTGGACATTCCACACGGGGATAGGGAACATATAGCAACTTTTCAAGTAGTACCAATGTAAACGGTTTCAAAATACTCTGCCAATGGCATCAACATTGAATTTAAGCAAGCTACAATCTGGACAAATCTCTTTTTCACATCCCGTACTGGGACAAAAGCTAAACATGACAGAAACTTCCTCCTTTCCTAAATTCAACCAATTTCATTGATAGCTTACCAGGAATTAACAAGTTCATGTTATTCATTATATGATCGACATTTCTGTGTAGTGCCGATGAATGACGTAGGAAAGTTCGTGGGTGTCAAAGAATGACTTAATTCATGACTTCTACCTATATATATATTCGTCTTTAGAAATCAACTACATGGATATATATTTACATCAAAGATGTTTGCCCTACTTTTGGCTGATAAGCTCCAAAATTGAAGCAAACAGAAATTTGTTGGTTGAGAACCAAATTAATTAACCCGTTATTTTCATTGCAAATTTAAAGAAGATCTTTATATCAAAAAGCATCCAATATCATGAATATAGTAATGAAGGGAAAAGGATAAATTCTATCTGGACACCAACATTACTTTCCCTGCTTAAAGTTCCATGAATTTCTAAGGAAGTGAATCAATATCCAATTGTAAAATTTCAGAGTGCCCTTTATGTAAAATTGTAATGATTTTTTCAACCCTGATGAAGATAATATTTTATCGTCGAAAGCTTGGTTAATAAAAACGTGAAGTTTTTTAAAACTTTAAATTGTCCTACGACCGTTTTAAATACACCATAAACAAATTAATTAATTCATTAATTTCTGTTTGCTAAAAATAATGTTATGCTTATTGGGATTTTAATTTTGAAGCCAAGCCTTTTCTGTTTTCACAGTTTACAAGTCTCATAATTAGACCTTTTGCTTATGGACAAATTTAAAACTACATGCCAGTAACTACTTACTAGTCCGTAGTTCAAATCCACTGATTTTGATTTCAACTGGTACCTGTAAAGATCTGAACGATTTAGTAGCAGTTTGGTGATTTGAATCAGGTTTGTCAAAACTGGTAATTGCACCTGGAACCACGGCCAGTAAGGTGGTACAATGCTAATTTTTTCAGGAGAAACCAACAACAACCAGTAAATATACTTGCCGTATGTTGTGCTAATGCCGGGATGATAATGCTAATGATGTGATGTATGTCAACTGGCACGGCCGACGAAATGCAGTAATTTAAAACTTGCAAAACCGAAATTGCAAGTATGATTGGAGGTATTGGCTCTGCGCATCCGTTAAAATCATGCTGACACCCTTGGAAATTTTTACCCACCAACAAATAAACCATTTAAACTTACCTTGGCTGGATCAAGGACTTTGTATCTTATATAACTAATGATATAAATGTGCTTTACACGATTGTCTTAACTCAGAATGTATTCAAGGCTGTATTTGGTTGTGTAGCTTGTTACTTGCTCCGATAGACGTTTGATTATCACGTTTTCCGTATTTGAAAAAGGGGAAATTTCAGTGGGGTGGTTTCTGTAATAATCTTCAAAACAATTATTTTAACCAATTGATGTGGCGTGGTCGGTCAGTTTTTAGGATAATAAAAGCCAATAACAGCTCAACGAATGAAGGAGTGAGTATTCCAACAGAAATGCAAGTTGTCTGAACTCTTATCTCGTTCATGTTCTGGATTTCAAGTGAAGTCATAAATCGTCCAATGAGCAATATCCAACAGTGTGGGTTTTATATTTAGATACTTGGTTATCAAAAACCAGACGGCTGAAAAGAGTTTGGATACTTTAGCTGTGTATGTGTTGCATTCCTTGGTTTGAGAACTTATCCCCAACAACAAACTCGGCTCTTTACATTGGATTTGTAACATTAAGCTTCGGCCATAAGATATTCATTTATTGAAATTCATTTAATAGTGTGTCGCCTAATATAAAATATATAACATGTAGAGACACGGGTGCATATATTGAGAGCAACGTCAAATTGTGTATGTACAGATTAACCCACAACATACCAAAAGCATCTCCATTTATTTTATGACAACAACCACTCCCATCACCGATCATAACTAATCCCAGAAAAGAAGAAACTGCATGATGAAGGCGCATAAGGTCCTGCCGTCATTGTCAAGCCCTTATTTCAGGACGGTTTTTGAAGTAAAAGTTTACTAATTTTGTCAGTCTTTATAGAGAGGTTGCTTTTTATTCGTAATTATCGAAAATTCATAAATGCATTTTTGCAGAAGTTTGGAGATGGATGTTTTCCACTTGTAATTGAGGAACCTTGAATCGAGGGATGCTGTTCTGTTCTTACTCTAGTACGGATTCAGTTTAGTCCAGCAATGAGTTATTTCTACGCTGTTCAAGAACTGATAGCACGCTTGTCCCAAATCTGCAAATGCAATCTCATTAAAATCTCAATACAAATTAACATTCTCATGAAACTCCCATTGTAATAAATTCCTACCATTATCATGATAATGTTTTTCTTATCTTGATTAATTGCCAACAGTTTTATCTTTCAACAAAATTACACTTCTAAACCCCCATTATTGACCCATCCACCGAAATTTTTGCACGGTTATAATTAATATGACCCCAATTATTCACTTATTCAGCTCGCACAAATCCAACAATTTTAATTTATTTTACATTTTTAAAGTAATACTTAAAAATTCTAACCCTTCGGCTAATAGAAACTTGGAAAACTATAACCCACTATTGTATTTATGACGGCTACAGAACATAATACAAAACCACCCAACATATATTATGTCTAGCTGTTCGTGGGTGATTGATTATGGTCCGATTAGGTTTTAAACAAGATTTCATGAACAAACTTTAAGATCAATAAGATATTATATGATAACCATATGTAATGCTGTGCATACCCTCCATCAAGGAATTTTACATTTAATTAAGAACAATAATTAAAATTCATATTTTGAGCTACAGTGGAATTACTGATTTTACAAATGTACAAACTGTTTTTTGCATAAACCCCACAATACAATAAGTTTTTTCGCATAAATATGACATTACAGACGGAAGGGAATACAAGCATATGTCATCAAAAAAATTACCACAATAAATACAATAAAAAAACTATGCACATATAGGTCCATGAGGGTTAATGGAATGTACTCTAGTAATTATCTGATAATAATAAACTCTACAACAGTATACTCAATGATCGCAAGATGTACGCAGTCCGTCAGTCCGTTTGTTTGTTTTAAACAAACATAAACTAAACAGGGGTAATAGTCCTGACCAATGTAGTCTACCTAAAGAACTGGTTTGTTTGTTTTAAATAAACATAAACTAAAACAGTCCTGTTCCATATAGTCTACCTCATGTTTTCGCCCATGGGGAGGAGCATCTACAATGAGAGCCAATGGAAAATCGCACACGGACGGACGGACAGACGGACAGACGGACAGACAGAAAGTAGTAAAACATAAATGATCTTGCGATCATTAATAATTAATTATAAACGTCTGACCCGCAGTATACTTATTGGGTCAGAGGATTGTTTCCATTAACATCCGCTACTTTTATTTACATGCCATTTCCATGCATGCATGAATATTTGCGTCCGGAATTTACCGGTCCTCTCACAAATACAAAGCCTTCCTTGGCTATCCCTTTTGGATCTACCCTCCAGCCTGGTTTACTAACAAGGATATAGTCACCAAGGAATTCATTACAAATGACAAGGTTGCAAAATGTGGTGCTGGATGCATATTCTGCACGGTACACGTCTTAGTTTTACAAGTTTTTGTATTGACATGCCTGGACTGACCATGAGACTGCACTGCACTGCAGAGTAAATGAAATTAAAACCCATAATGCAATGTATACCAAATACAGTTTTTGATGCTCATATCAAACCATATAATATTGTGAGTAATGTACTTATTATCGCATGGCCTTGTGCAAAACATGTGTAGTTAACTCTGCCCGTGATGATGAGACAAACAACATCAATTTGATTTAACCAGTTTCAATCAACTGTTAACGCAAGACGATGGGAAATTTTAGAATTATTTTCGTTTTTGTTGTGCATTTCTTTGCGAATGGGGTTTTCGCAGTAGACGAGTCATTGTTAAGGGAAAGAAAGGTTTCTGAAATTGATCCGGATGTTGATATGAAATGGGTAGGTTGACTGACAATAATGGTTTAAATCGGTTTAAATCAGTTGACTGGTTAAATGAGAATGTTTATTAAAATGTGTCAGATGGGGTCCGTGGAAAGGTGGTATGTTCCAATGTGGAGTAAATTGGACAAGGTACGCATTGCGGCTGACATGTATAAAAAGCCGGTTTCCGAATTGTCCGAAAAACAAGTGGAAATTCCTGCTTGCATCACTTTCGACAAGGGAGGAGTCCTTTCGGGATTCAACAAGAAGGTCAAGCTTGAGTCTGAGCCAATAATGCAAGGCTCTACTGTCGTTGGATTTTCTTCAAAGGCTTCATGGTCAGGAGGTACGTATAAGGAGACCTGTGATTTGATACCGTAAAACCTCTATTTATACAAGTAATTAGAGCTGGACTGTAAGCAGAGGTTTTACGGTAACTATTAAATCATTAAATAAAAGATTTGCGCAAGCCAATTTCTATCATATTTATGTATTTCGAGTAGCAATTGCTGTAAAAGGGTTGTTCAAACTGACTGACAACGAAGATTTCTTCTATTCCGTCGGCTTGTGGGAAGATGGTGAAGCATCATGGGCAGTTTTCTCTACGAAACCTACTCTGGATGAAGATGATAAGATGAGGATTCTGGGCATGATTAAAGGCCTAGGTTTCACGGAGAAGATGATTATGATGGAGAGCTACGAAAATTGTAAAAATTTGGACAAAAATGAGCTGTAATTCTTGATTCGAAAGGTTATTGCAAATAAATAACAACAATTAAGATTTTTTTAATTAATTTCTACCCGCAAGTGATGGTTCTACATATTCTTGTCTTAAAGGGACAAGTAAAATTTACTTGGGTAGTAAACAATACATACGTGAAGGACTTGCATTTGGTCAGATCTATGTAAACAAATTTTAATAGTTTGAGGCGAAACTCACAGAAAACCCAACGACAGACAGCCTACCCGTCCTTCTTAATTTAATTTACTATATTAAAAGTTATAATTTACTCATACATAGTAGTAGGTATTTATTGAATCCAAAAAGTATTGCCGTCTTTTTTACAGAACGAAATGAACATACCCTGTCTAGCA
>JAQIWQ010000659.1:0-14698 GCA_034695825.1 Folsomia inoculata
ATCAATTTATATATTACAAGGAAAGAAAATTTTACTCTAACATAATTTTCACATCCTGTATTGAAACTACCAAGATCAAATCGAAATTAGAAATTTTCTCCCAAATGAAAAAGTAGGGCAACTCAATCAGATGACGTTATCACGAAACCCTGACCAAATTCCAACCAGGGAACGTGAATGTTAACTGATAAGGTTTTACCCAGTAGCATAGAATAGTACTGACGTTTACTATAAACTTTGCTTCTTCAACCTTGTCAGATTGGCCACTTCCTATTTCCGTTGGCTTCCGTAAGTTAAGCCAACTTTTTGTTCGTGCTGAATCTTAGAGAAAATCAGGACGGAAAACGGTAACTCGACTCGAATCAAGGTGCACAAAAGTATCGTCATCGCGTTCTCTGTTCTATGCAAACTTTTGACTCAACACAGTGCAAAACAAAGTTTAGACTGAAAGAGGCATACGTGCTCCCCACTCTCATCAGTTCTTCTTAGTCCCTTGTTTACGGAAAGTTTGATTAAATTAGTGATGAGATTTACGATACGATAAGATGTTGAGACAACTGAAAAAGGAATTGTTGTATGTATGTTGGGTTACACGCTCCTGTTGACTTGGGATACCTGTTAATCTTACGCATATAGGTTCGGAGAAAGTATTAGCCTACTTAGACTATTACATATGCATCACATTGTAGGTAGAATGGATGCGCAGTTGGTAGATAAGTAAAGGCTACTAGTTGAAAACAAAGTTTAACTTACGATTCAAATCAAGAACTACAGACTTCTCCACCCTGAAAGAAAAATGCAGTAAAGATGTAGTAAGTAGAAGAGAAAATAGACAAATTATTTGCGTAGACAATACTTACACGTATACACATATGGCATAGTCAGTCAGTAGATAAGTAAAGGGTACTAATTGAAAATAAAGTTTAACTTACGGTTGAATGAGCCGTGTGTTGGAAGCACTGCAAGAGAACTGTGAATTTAGATGGGATCTATTCAGCCCCCTAAATACCAATTCATTGATCACATTTCCATAGCGGTCAGAATGGTATGTTGCGTCTTCAAGTTCGCCATTCATTCGCCATGAAACCACTGGTTCGGGCTTTCCTATGAATAACAATGAAATTGCTGCACTTTCTCGCTCGGATACAAATACCGTCATGTGCCAGCCAGTTATTGCCATCGCATCACCGTATCAAAGTTCAAAGCAAAGCCCCACCAACCAGCCAACTAACAACAACTAAACTCGTAGCGCCTGACAAACAATCTAACCGCAGAGAACAGACAGCCAAGCAAGAATTGTTCGATTTGATTGCAACCAAGTAAAGTAAAAGCAAGGAAGAGCAAGAAGGGCAAATGCAAAACAGGATGGCGAATGGTTGGTTTGGTGGTGGGTGGTGAAGTGGAAGGAAGTACAAACTGCCAGTTTAGAAGGAAAGAGATGCCATCACATCACAAAAGGAATACAATGCACTCTCCACAATGCGAGGAAGCATAAAGGGGGCAATAACAAATGGAAATGGTTGACACCAAACACACCATGCGACTGCTGTTATTGCTGCACTCGCAAATTTCAAGAAACTATGAGCAAAGGTCTCGAGGGAAATTTATTGTTTCCGAGATCAAATCAGCCACGTGTACATACAAAAGTCGCCGAGTTTTCAAGTTTTCTTGACATATTTAGCATTGCATTTTTCGATTTCTGGAAATTGAAAAAGAGAAAGTAACAACGGATTTTTATAAAGAAAGCAACTGACTTATTAAAAAGTTGCTGCTGTTTTTGTTTGTTAATTTAATTTAATTAAAAGGAAAGAACAAATAATAATGTTATTTAGTAGCATAATAATGGCTGCTTGGTATTTTGATAATATAAGGTTATCACTTATAAATATCACATTACAAAATTGCATGGATGAACTCCTTGCCTACATATATTTACTTCCGTGAAGATAGGCACGTTCCCTTCCAGGAAAATACTGTAATTTGATACGATATCGATACAATGTCATTAGAAGTTAGATGTCCGAGTTTAGTGAAGGTTTGGACAAAGAAATAAATACAAAATACTGATATTCACCTACGTCAAACCCACAATCTACTTTTTGTCATTTCTATACCCAGAATTGTAGACATTGTTTGGTTTGCTTACTTTGTTTATCAACCAATCATCTTATTATTTACATTATCTGCTACGATGTCTGCACTATCAATAACTTTATTCCACCAACGAACTTCACGACATGTTAACTGTAAAACGATGGAATGGAAATAATAGTGGCGTATTATTATAATCACATACCGGAAAAAAGTTTCCCGTTTAATTTTGGATAAGACTCTCATAATCAATTGCAAACCTATATGCATTTTCTGAAAGTTCAAGTATGTATGTATAAGTATATGTAAGCATTAGTAAGCTGTTTATACTTTTCGGTTTTCCAGAATTACTGTGCAGATTTACAAAACAAGAAGCAATGACAATGTAGAAATAAAGCATTTTACGGAAATGAATTGTTTTCTTTGCATAGGCCGACTTAAAAATTCTTACCCCCGTGAACATGGCAGCTGAGTCGAACATCTGAGCCTTCTACATAAGGACCCAACACGGATGAAATTTCTTGTCCCGTCTCATCATAAATTATAGGCATGGAGGGTGGTACTGTAATTTATAAAGGAACAATTTGTCTGTCTCTGTCTGATACCTAAGTGTTGCTCCATTCAACTATTACAACTATGTGTGGTAGGTAATAAAATAAGCCTCATTTCATCTTAGAATGCGCCCTTTCACCATAAAATATCCGGCTAATTTCCCATTTAACACTTTCACTGTACAAAAAGGGTGGAGAGGGTTTAGTTAGTTTAGATCAACGTGTAAATAAATCGTCCGAGTGTATTTGTCGAGCCATAATAAGAATCAGGTGCTTTAGTGTTGTACAATAATATTAAATGCACATAGGGTTGTTACACAAGCCCACTCCTTTTTGGATGAATGAATAAATTACAAGATGAATGCTTTTCTGGCTATAAGAGAAAGCATTAACATTCATTCCCTGGGGTCTTGGAAAAGATTGACGTGGAATGGGGAGAATGGTGAGAATGATGCGTTATTAGTTGACAGTTGCTCATTACGCAGAGTAGGTACCTATGTTTGTATTTGCAAAATGTATTCATTCATGTTGTGAGAGGAGGGAATGAATATGTCGGATCCACTTTCACTTTCAAGATTTGAACATTCGCAAGTTCATACATACAAAATGCCTCGTCGTTTGATCTTGCACTCGTGAAATTTATCAATGATTTATCCCTGTTTGCTTCTGTAGGCTATCCAACCCATGCTTAATATTCTTTTTCAATGTTATTTTAAACTTGTGTAAAGTGATAATGAAATCCTTTGAACAATATAGTCCACTTCTTAATATCAAGACTTACAAATCAATGAATTTCCAGAATTTTATTACGCATTTGTTTGCAACTACTGTAACTGTGTGTAGTAGTACAGTACTAGTCGTAATAGCCATGATATACAATTTATAATTATGTACAATTTCGTCCTTTAAAATACCGTACTTAATTCATTCATTAGCACTGACGCGGAAATGCTTTCATCTCTAATTCTGATTCAAGCGTTTGTTTGTTTAGTAATTCTGTTATGCGTATTTACATGCACAATGTAACTGATTCATTTTTACTGCTTTGAACTATCATATAGCGTGACTGAATAGGTTTGATAAAAACTTCTCAAAATAACTATGAGCTACGTGATTTGGAAGTATGAAGAATAGGAAGTTTCCCCTCTCATTAGTCTCCATTTATTTTAAGGCGTCTCAAATTTTGAAGAGTAGTAAATGAACAAATTATTACGAATATTTAGTTTTTGCGATTTCTAAAAACTACTACTTCAAGAAAAGCAATTGCAAATATCACGAGTCAACAGCTAGCCATTAAATGTGGACTCCTAAGTTAATCATCATTCTCATTAAAGTGTTGGATAAAAGAAAGCGACTCCACTCAATTTTTTGGTTTTTGAAACCATGCACTCTCATCTAGAATTCCAGAAAATGAATGAAACGCAACGGTGACTGCTCAGATGATGCACGAATATGTTAGTAACTTACACAACAACATACATTTTATGATTACGATAACTGTAGATAACATTGGCATAAATTCATGTGATTTGTATTCATAACCGTTCTTCCGAATAATGACCAGCAGTAGAGGTGAAGTGCATTTGTAAATGGACGTACCTGTTAATTACTACTTGTCACGTTTAATACAGCTCTTAAAGTCACATCAATGCTCGCGATATAAAAGTTGATGGCATGCAAACCATGAGTAAAATATAATGACTTCATTGCGTACGTGCATGCATCAACAATTAGTGGTGGAACACATTTATAGATACCTCCTCATGTATGTACATTTATATGTTCAAGTTGTAATACCTACTTACACGTTTGTACTATTTCAGCCTAACGATGGAATGACCTGCATTTACATCATGTTGGAACCTTAATTATGCGTTAATTTGTTCATTAAATACTGGGATAAAACACAATTAGGAAACAAGGAACTGAATGAAACATATTAAATTTGTCGTGGAGAAAGAAAAGCAATACTTATGAAGGACTTATGACTTACCGACGACGGTGAGATTCACTAGCGCATTACGTGTTGGGGAGTATCGGTAGTCGACGCGACAACTTTGGAAAACAAAAGAGAAAGTAACCGATTTATCAATTTGTTCCTATTTAATGCGTGATAAGACAATACATACCGATAAACTCCTTCATCGCTAAGCTGTAGCTGAAAACAAAAGAGAAAGTAAACGATTTATGAATTTGTTCCTATTTCATGCGTGATAAGAAAAACTCAACATTTTTAATTATTGAATAAAAATGTTAATTACCTCACTGACTAAAAGGTGTGCAGGATAAGATCCAGCTTGAAAATCGGCTCGTCGATCAAATCCGGTTTTAGTGGAAGTTGTTTTTGCCGTCTTCATTCCACGTCCTCGAACATCAAAACTGTGAACATAAAATGATCTCATTATTACAATCATTAGTTGTCTTTCTTCCTCTACAAACTGAATACTGTTTCGTGTGATTCTAAAATAAGTTTTCATTATAATTTCGTAAAGTTCGGATACAGCGTTGAAGGTGACTTTCTGGGAAACGTAATTAATTACAATTGAAATACGAAACGCACAAATGAGACGATTTCTACAGCTTGCATTTTAATAACGTGATGCCCATATTGCCTATTGTTCTCGATTACATCATATAATGGTTCCGAGTAATAGTCGAGAATTACAATGTATAGAACAACAAAGGTGAACAAGATAATCATTACTATTTGCAGTGTTCTGTAATGGATTTCGGGATCACATTTGCAAATTGTACTCTTCGGGCAAGCAAATACTATAATCGACTAAAGCATCTATTCAGAACTTGGCTCAATCTGTATCATTGCACTTGTATCTAGTTCTGAAAAACAGTATTTATACTGATGGACATCGACACTTGAATAAACTAATAATCAAATCAAATCTTGTTCAGATCAAACAAATTCCGTCATTTTAACTTGATATAAAAATGAACCAGTCTTGAAGCTTTACTAGTACTAGTGTAAAAGTTATTCGGTACTGCAATTAAACGATTTCTACTTCACCCGTGAAAATTACTTAATAGTTGGACATCTTACAAGTTGTAAGTTACAACATATACAGACAATGATAACAATGACATTTGTACTGATACGGAACTGTTCTGACACTGATCAATGGGTTTGATTTTCTAATTAAATTGACCATGTCCATATGTATCAGTTTTTACATACCGTTGTGCAGATTGGTAATGATTTGTCGAAACAAACATATTGAGACTAACAAAAATTCGTATCCAAATCAATTTGCAAAGAAATAAAACATTGTATGCATCAACATATTTGCTTCTTCGACCATTAAAAAAAAGAATTCTAGAGTCTAAAAAATAATATAGCCCACATTCATGAATTGCCCATATAGATAACAAAAAGTCTGTGAGAGTTTCCATTGTCCCCAAAACAAGGAAGTGGTGTTATTACGTACGCCTATTACTTTGAATACCCACCATCCACCACGAGTACATCCCATCATCCAATTCTAACACTATAGTTTTCAAACAAGAAAGAGAAACGCAAATGCAAAAGTAGTAATAATCCAACAAGGATGGAGCAGCTCATTTACTTGAACACACTTCAACACAATGATCCACCCGTACAGTCAATTCAACTCTTAGTCTCTATATATCACCTCCGCACTGCAGTTGTAGATTGAATGAATGTGAAACCTAGCTTAACCGGACTGCTAGTATAAGTGCAGTGTGTTGTTGAAAAAGTAGAGAAAGTGTGAAAGCCGTCTACTTTTCGCATTACAAGTCCAAAATTGTTCACTTTGCCAGTATGTATGTATGGTGAAGGTGGGGGGAATCAAAAACAGAGAGACAGAGAGAAAGCCGATAGAGGATGATTATGCACAAAAAGATGCTGGCTTGGAAAGCTTTAGGGAGAAAGTAAGCGAGTGTGCGGTTCCACATGCTTTTATTGGTTGTGGCTGACATTTTATCAATAATGTGGTAGTCTTTAGTTGTACGGATAGAGCTGACGTGCTTGCAATGTGATGCATGCGGTAGTTTCATGATAATATTCGTACGTTTAGTAGAAAGCTTGGTAGAAAACGCCTCTGTATTCATTTGGATTGCATTTGATCTTTCTCCGCTTTCTTGCAAGCTCATCTCATCTTTTGTGGTGATGGTGGATGGTGGTGGTGTGGTAAGGTACAGCGTACATGGAGGTTGATGGACAAAAAGTAAAATCTAAACCGAGTATGAAAAGGATTCAGAAATTTCCATATGCGGACTGTTTCTTTAATGGAAGAACCATGTCATATGATTTCCGGTTCGGGAGATGATCAACCATCAGCCCATTCTGATTAGAGTCACAGTTGGAGTAGAAAGTGGAATGGAATTTCTGGTTAGTTGCCTCGTTGCTGGGTGAGTGGGTGTCTGATTCTTCATCCAACACAGTCTCGTCTAACTTGCTCCACACCGTCTATGCTATTCTTGACAAGGAAAAGAAAGGAGCTAAGCAATACCCTATACACAAACTCTCACTCCCTCGTCTTGAGTGAAGGTAAAGTAAGATGAATATTCTTTTATGAAAAAAGGGTTTTCCACGGGCACGATATGATTTGAGGATTTTTGTGTGCAATTCATCGCTCAAAATAATTTGGTTCACGGCTTATATAGGTAGATAATGTAACACTATTCTAACCAAGAATCATATTTCTGGAATTTGTTTCTCACTATACAGTTACAGGTCATAACCCGCCATCACCACTATTTCACATGGGTGGGTGCTCTAATAATGTTCAAGTCAAGGTAGGTTAACGTAAGATTAAAATTATAATACAGGCTGTATGTTGTATTGCCAATAAGCAACGGACCTCTAACAGTTTTTGGTTCATTTTTCTCGTGGACTGAAGTAAGAATGGAATTATTATGACCCAACAATGGCTGGACGGATTTAAGATGAATGCGCTGCTTTTTTTTGCTGGCTGTATCTGATGACATGCTTTTATTACACTTTCCTTGGCACTGTGGTAATATCTGTCCAAAGTCAGTTTATTACATCGGTCTCTTCTTATCCAACGCGAGTGGGTGATGGATACAAAACGCAGAGGAACGTGATGGTTAAAATGAAACTGTCTTTATTCATGTTTGGCAACAAGCATGATCTGGAATTTCATATTTTCCTCTTTTCTTTGGTAAATCAGGGTGGGATAGGGTTCTATTAGGATATCATGGTTAATTCACCTGTCTTTCAACGAGTCAGACTCGTTAAGCAGGAGATTGATATGAATGACATAATGCTGTCGACGAGTTTATCACTTCCTTCACTACATCATAATGCAATTTCGAGACTAGTAGTAGGAGACACATCGACTTTTCCTGTGTTGGTTCGCAACTGTCTATAACGAAGTGACTTTGTGCGTTTGGTGGTGGGGTGGGCTGTTCACTCGTCACAATTTGTGAGCCACAAAAGATATTTTATACAAAAACACATTAAAAATTATATCGTTCTTTTTTTATAACATGGATTTTTTCTAGTAGGAATGCCGTTTAGAAAAAGATTTTTATGTACACGTGCATTACACGACCACACCAACCACAAAAAGACTCTTATGGCTCATCCATTGTATGACATCGTAAACCACGAAGCAAGTCACCCGAAAAGTGCAGAGTTTGCACAATTTAGCACGAGTGTCTTGTAACCCAAACAAGGAGTAAAAAGAGGTTATCTTACCTGTAGAAAGGTTTCCCCACATGCTCTCGGAACCATAGAATCTAGAACCAGAATACAGATTGAGACTCAAGACGACCGACAAGCTACACACAATCAAACGAATCCACAACTCTGATGTATGGCGAATGCTTGATGCGTTGCTTTCTTGCTTTATCTTGTAGCTCATATTTATTCCTTGTAACAAATGTCAGTTGTTATTATTATTCGACAAGTTTCAAATAAAAGTCATTCCATTATGCACAAAATATTCCTCTCCCATATCTCGTTCAAAATGAAACTGAAGCAGTGAATATATCAATCAGGTATGTAATTTTACGTTTTTATAAACTTTATAATTTGGTTGATTTATTTATTTAGTTAAATCATGAGCTCTTTAAGTTTAGAATGCGAATTGCGACTTGCGAATTAGCTCGACATAAGAAGACTTGCAAGGGGCCAAGTTTACTTCTTTAATTGAATGTCCGCAATGTCATGCTATGTGCACGGATAAACAGAGTCTAACCAAACACATGAAAAGTTATGCCTGTCATAGGAAGATTCCAAATCGAGAACCAGGTTCTGAGGAAACTACAATTGAGTATGTGTTAATTGTATTTTACGAGTAAAACATCACATGTTTCATAAATTGTTTCACTGAATTTCAGATATGTCGCAACAATGGGAACCATCAGTCGAATTTCCACATATTGGATAATTTAACTTGGAATTTATTCCTTGTTAATACATCAATACATACATAAATTACTTACCATGTAGACGATGTCATCCCTTCTTTTTGGTGTGATGTCACATGGCATCTCCACCCGATGACCAAGAACGCCTTCTACGTGCACCATTGGAACTGTTCCCAAAAGAAAATAACAAGTCATCAAATCCGCTTAACTCTCTCCTTCCATTTAAGACGATTAATTCCTCACTCATTCACATCCTCTTCTCTTCTTTAACTTCATTACAGGGGTAACTAACTAACCCCGAGTAGCACTAATGCTAACTAATACACTCAAACCATGCTCTCAGCAAAGCTTGCAACGTTGATGTGGCTCCAGATAAAAGTTACTTGGCCTCTGCCAACTGAATCGAATCAAATGTTGGCCTGCGTATGCACTATGCTATGCCCTTCTACAAAGATCCTTTTGACTTTACATGTGTACGCACAAACCAACCTCGCATCGTTGTCGACATTTCTTCATGAATCTTCATGAGCGTGATCTGAGTCAGGGCCAAGAAACTCAAACTCACAAGAATTACATTGTGAAGGAGGTGATGAAAACGATGGAAAAGCTTCTGTTGGAGATGGCGAGTGTCCTTCACTGACTGACTCGACTGCAGCTCATTTTGTGCGAGATAAGTGAAATGCAGTGACTTGGAAGGAGCAGCATCAGTAGTACATATCCAGGAAGAAGAAGAAGTAGGAAAAGAAGAAGATGAGGGGATGAAAAGAAGCTTAAGGTCTTTTCTTTATCCGACTTCTACAAGGCTCAAATTATCCACTAATTCCTCAATGACATTTCTTTGACATCACCCATCCGCGCTCCCTCGTACACATTGCCTAAAGCTAAGCACTTCGTGAACCATGGTCATTGCATTTTTCTCGCTTATTATAATGAACGATGGTATGGTATACTGATTGGCGATAATATTTCATCTACAATGCACCATCCTCGAATTTGTCCTAATGCAGTCAAAAGCTATTTCATGTATTTTTATTCTGGTTGTACTTGGTCTTTAACATGTTATAAAGCCATGTTTCTGACATTTGTAAGTGCGTCTTGAAATTTGGTTTTAGTTCTATTTACTCATATTTACAAAGTGAAAGTTGTACAATCTGATAAGAGATCTTGTTCCTAAAACCAAAATATTGGTCAACCAGTGTAAGTCTAACTGTAAGCTGGGAATTGGAGATAGTACACTCGTAATTCAACTCGGTGGTCACAGTTAAATTACGGCACACCCTCATCTCTTCTCCGTTTTCTTCTCATACTCAGGGAGAAAGTAAACGCAATTTGAGAGTCGCTAGTTGAGTTCCAAGCAATGAACTTGAGTTGGGTTTCTTCGTCTTGGTGGGAATACACATAAAACTGTAAGTGGTCAAGAATCATTTGGAGTAAATAGCCAATAAAACCTCATCTCTTGAGCCTTTTACTGCCCTTGTAACATTACTCTAAAGAAACCCACTTTTGTACATACTGTACTTTGATACGTCTACAGATCTATGGACTTTTCGTTCAAGTATTCAAACCGTACTAGTAGCCGTCTCCGACTATATGTATATATGTTCATGACATTTACTCCAGTCAGGAAGTGACCTGCTCTTAACACATGATTGAGCAGTGAAGTACAATATGCACGCATGCAAACTTGAACTTTGGAAATAAAGTTCCAAGTTGGAAATACTTACGTACATACCTCTGTAATAAGGATTTTCCACTGTTCTAACCCACGTGCAACATTTTCTCACCTAAATCCTTATACGTTTACATTTCCGAAAGTTGCCTTTTCTATCAGTATCTTTTCTTTTTCGGTCAGCGAAGAAAAATAATTTTCTATCAGACTTTCAGTGAATCTAATCCTGTAATTTTTCCTCCGAAAAGTCTCAAAGGAAACAAAAGTGTAGCCTCAACTTGAGTGTTTGGTTGAATGGGGCTACAAAATAGACTTGCTATTTATCAGCCTATTTTCCTAAAATGGTGTACTTTCTTGTGCCATGCTTTGCGCCTGGCTTGGGTTTGCCTCTTTGTTCCGAGAAAACAACTATACAATTCCGCATTTCGTTATTTTCCTCCTTCCTACCAGGAACATTTGAGAATAGAAACAAACTGCAATGAGATGAATTTGCTGATGTTGGAGATGGCAAAAGTGGAGCACAAGCTTGACTGACTAAATATATATCATTCCATTCTGCACCACCGAGTTTAGTCCACGCCACGCAGGAGAACGCACACCCATAAAGAGAATCCTCTGAGAAGCATTACAAAGGAAAGCGAGCATCTGAATTGCATTGCATCAATTGTGCAGTTTCAGCGTATTTGGTGAAATCCGGGTATCGAATCACATGTGAATCTGCATAATATTCGTATAGATACCCATTTCCTTTCCCCTAGTTATAAGGATTACATAAAGCGTTTTTAATAGAGAATGATGGCTCCATTTCCGATCTTTAGGGAATTGCTTTACCAACAGGAGAAAAGAAGAAGAGAAAGTCAAAGTTCCAATCACAAGTGATATGATGACGATGAAAGTAGTTTTAAATTCAGCTCCACTTGTAGCACCAGCAGGAAGAAATGGGTATTGGATGGGTAGATGGATTGGATGGATAAAGTGGAATTGGATAAAGAGGAGAAAGAAGAAACAGGAGGAATTTGTTGCAGGAGTGAGTGAGTGTGTATGGAAAGGTGACTTGACTTGTCTAGAAAAGGAGTATTGGAATCTGCTTCTAGAAGAGGTTAGAGATTTACTTTTAGGAAGTTTAGTTTAGGTGAAGGATAGAAACTGCCTTGGCTCCTCATATTCATTTCACACGGGGAAAGTAAAACTGCTTGGCAGAGAGGGGTTTTTCCATTTCATCCCACCAAAAGTTTGAAAAGGCTGATCGGAAGACATTCAAAATGTGTAAGTACCGTCATAGCAAATGACGGTATGAGGTTGGTTGGTGGGTTGGAGGTAGAGAGAAAGAAGGAATTGACGAGAGCCATGTTCAGCTTTATTGCAGATTGAAAAACTCAATTTTCTCTACTAAACTATACCATTTTCTCACACAATGTTATGCATCTTTTCGATAAAATCGAAGAGTTGAATACAAATTTCTCCATTTGTAGCTGAACTGGTGTTTGGTGGTGGATATCCTCCGAGTCGATGGAAAGTCAAATGCTTTCAAATTCAGACACATGTTTCTTTCCGTGACTTCGATTTCGACATGTATATGCATGCATGCATATGTACTTGGCAGCTGTGGTGGATAAGAATTGGTTGGTGTTGGTTTGGTTGGTGGCAGTCGTATATAACCTGTAGTGGTTACATGTTTTGTGCCTTCATGCCCTAAATTGGAGGTAGGAAAGGAACATTTCTTCAACTCCATGAAAAACTTATATGAAGTAGTTTGCATAGCCGTGAGTGGTTTCTTTAAAAAAAGTTTGAATGCATGCTGATCCTTCCAACTAAAAATACATGCTTGAAAATGCACAACCAGAAGAAGAAAGAGTGGTTTCAGCATTTACACTCCATGCTGACTTTCTCCAAGTTAAGTTAACCCTTCCTTTGGGAAAGTCAATTGTTATTTTTTCAGGTCTCACTTTGAATCTTTCAGTCAAGGAATGTGATGGCTGTGGTTGAAGAGAATTTGTTATTGGCACTCGAAACATATTGGTTGGATGAATGGATTCATGAAGACCTGAAACAGATTGGAGGGGCAATGTATTTATCACATGGAAGGATTTTTGGAATCTATCACATGCAATCTTATCACCCTCTTCAATACCACGAAACATGATCTAATGTTAAAATTATACAGCACATCATGCTCTTGACTCCACCAAATTTAATGTTAAAGTCTGTCCGTCCAGTTTCGTAAAGTTTCATCCCTCAAAGGCAATATAGAAGTCGAACCTTATTTTGGCAACGTCAGCAGCAGTATTTCTTATATTATCACAGCTCTATTTCCGTCTACCATTTACCGCAGAAATAAAAGTATTCAACTACAATTTCTATATTGTGCCAAATTTAATTGCTATTCCGTGAGAATTTTGTTTCACTAAAATTATTTTTGAAATCCAACCAATTTTGTGGTATCCGATCGCAAATCGCTATTCCTTTATTAGAAGCATGTCTAATGCAGTATAATAAGTTTGTCGAAGCAATAGCCATTCATGACCACGAAATGAAATCATGTTGAAGGTTCCAAAAATGAATGATGTATAAATTGGCCAACGCCCCTCGCTTATCTTTTTTTGCTACACCCTGAACAACAGCTATTTCTTCCATATCTGGAAACCATCTGAAACAGTGTTGTAACTTGTAATATTGTTTGTTAATAGTTCGTTGCACGACTACTCCGATCACAAAAATCCAACTCGCTGACTTTGAATTGTTATTACACTTATTTAGCTGCAGTTTTCTCCTTAATTCCGAGTCCTGTTGTAAGGAAGGTGAAATAAGTAAAAAATCCTTTAACATTTACACCTCACATGGGGGATATCGAGAAATTGCTATTACTTAACTATAAAACCCAATATTACCTACGTTAAAGATTGGAAAGAGGAAACCAGCCTTTCACCTCCTTCCTTTAAAACCGATCATTCTTGGATTTCCACAAAAGGAAATTGCTTTCAATGTCGAATCAACGCGGAACGTTTTGCCAATAACACGAAGACTTACGCACCTATTATAGAAGTGCACGACAATATATACTCACTACTAACTATCATAACCACCCACCCACCATCCAATTTTTGCATCCACATATATAATTTGGAATTTAGAGGGCAATTCCATTCCAATTCAACATTGTCTGGGTATGCCGGGTCTAATTTCGTTAATTTTATCCATTCTGATGCTGCTCATAAATTCACAAGGGAAAGAATATAGAAGGTAAATGAATGCTAAATTGTGGAACTCTGCTTCATGTTCGTTCGTCCACGTCCATTTCTAGTCAGAATGTCATAACTGTCTGCCAAGCTAGGTATAAATGTTACCTTTCCAACTCTTGCTGTCATATTACTCAGTCAATGCTTCATACTTTTCATCCTCACAGGAGTCATTGTCATTTAATCGTTTTCGAATGTCATTTTATGTTCTGTCCTTTTTCTAGTACTGTATAGTCAATTAAATTCCGATTCAATATATTCCTGAAGCATTTTACGGCATATTGCTTTCCAATTTCCACAATAAACTTTATAAGACCAACAACACAAGAAATGATTAAGGTGTTCTGTAAGAAAACGGACATCATGTTTTTGTTGATCAAAATTGTAATTTCAGTGAAAGAGGCCTAAGTACATACGAGGCGAAATAGGTAAGTCAAATAACCGATGAGCCTTCACAAAACTAAACACCAATCCACTATACACAAACAACTGAATGTATGGGCACTATATAATCTTGCATTCTCCTTTGGCATTGTTGAATCTATTTATCCGAAAGTAATAAATCAATTGACAGAGGTGCTGTACATCAATAGTATGCATATTCTACGTATAAAGTAGATAGCAAGGCCTATGATACGCAAAGTAATAAGCATATCGTTCCGTCCGTTACTTCACAGGGATTCAAGAGAGAGAAATTTCTCATTTCGCTAACATCAAAACATTCTTCAAATTTTCCATCACACTCATCTCATTCCACTTCCTCGTTCTTCATACCTTTCCAG